>CAUYSK010015850.1:0-65560 GCA_963575035.1 Avahi laniger | reverse complement strand
CGTGAGCCACTGCGCCCGGCCTTTTTTCACCAATATTTTGATCCTCGGTTGAATTCGTGCAGATCCTGAGGGCTGACTATATATTTAAATTGTTTAGCATAGTGCCTGACACATATCAAGTACTCAGTAAACGTTAAAATCCTATTATAGGCCGGGCGCAGTGGCTCACGCCTGTAATCCTAGCTCTCTGGGAGGCCGAGGCAGGCGGATTGTTTGAGCTCAGGAGTTTGAGACCAGCCTGAGCAAGAGCGAGACCTCGTCTCTACTAAAAATAGAAAGAAATTAATCAGTCAACTAAAAATATATAGAAAAAAAATTAGCCGGGCATGGTGGCGCATGCCTGTAGTCTCAGCTACTCGGGAGGCCGAGGCAGGAGGATCACTTGAGCCCAGGCGTTTGAGGTTGCTGTGAGCTAGGCTGACGCCACGGCACTCACTCTAGCCCAGGCAACAGAGTGAGACTCTGTCTCAAAAAAAAAAAAAAAAAATCCTATTATAGTCTTTCTGTTCTAGAACAGTTTAAAGAGCATAGAGAACAGAGGCTTATAAAAGTTTTTTGAAATACTATCTGAGTACAGTTGCTTTTTTTGAAGAGTAGATTTTTGAGAACAATTCCCATGTTTGCCATGGCATTGATCTATACTGGATCTCGAGTCAGATTTTCTGGTTCATCTTGAGTTGTCTTTCATAATTTAAAAATTTCCTCTACATCTGTAATTATACCCACTTTCTTATTTCTAGTGTTGTATATTTTATTTTATTTTATTTTATTTATTTATTTATTTTTTTTTGAGGCAAAGTCTCACTCTTTTGCCCAGGCTAGAGTGCCGTGACATCAGCCTAGCTCACAGCAACCTCAAACTCCTGGGCTCAAGCGATCCTTCTGCCCCAGCCTCCCGAGGAGCTGGGACTACAGGCATGCGCCACCATTCCCGGCTAATTTTTTCTATATATTTTTAGTTGTCTGATTAATTTCTTTCTAATTTTTGGTAGAGACGGGGTCTCGCTCTTGCTCAGGCTGATTTCGAACTCCTGAGCTCAAACAATCCACCAGCCTTGACCTCCCAGAGTGCTAGGATTACAGGTGTGAGCCACCGCACCTGGCCTTAGTATTGTATATTTTAAATGGTCTTTTCAAAGTACTAGATCAGCTTTTAGTCTTTCCTTAGATTTCTTACTGATATTAATATTTTTCTTCTTTCTAATTAATCATTTTGTTTTTCTGTCTAATTTTTCTAATTTTTGTCATTGTTCGTTATCTAGCTTTTTGAACATTTAATTTTTTGTTTACAATCTTTATTTTTTATTAATAATGAAAAATTTTTAAGGTGCGAGTTCTCTGCACATGGCTTTGGCTATGTGCCATAATTTTGATAATTAGCATTCTTATAGCCAATTATTTCTCAAGTACCATTTTAGTCCTTTCTTAAACATTTTCTCTTGAAGAGTTTTAGAGAAGAATCTTCTAAAATTTTCAAATGATTTGTGATGTTTGGTTTCTATCGTTTGATATTAATATCTACAGTATGGTCAGTTAATATAGCCCATATGACTTCTATATCTGAGACTATATGGAAATTTTCTTTGGAGCCTAGGATATTTCTTAGAATAGCAAATTCCTAGCAATAATCCTTGCACTTGAAAAATTATATTTGTTGTACAATACACATACACATATATTCATCTGCATACATATATGTATATATGTATTTATCTGTATGCACGTATGCATATATACAAGTAGGTTCTACTGTATGTGTATCTCCATTCTACTGAAACTTTCTACCTTTCCTTCCATTTTGTTTCCCCAGTTTTCCAAATGGCAATTACAGAGTGGTAACTTCGCTATTTAAAAAAAAAGGAAATATATATATACACACACACTGGAACCTTTTTCATCTACCACCATGAAGAATAGAATATAAATATTCTCCCAGAGAAGACAAATCCTTTAGTATACTTTTTCTTTTCCCCTCTCTTTCCCTTCCTACTTTCAGATTTAGTTGCAAAAATGTGAACTTTTACCCAGATTATTACCAAACTTTTTATTTTCAGCATCCTTTCTTAACAGTTACGAAACTTCGTGATCACATTACAACTCACTTGTTAGCCATAGCCCTAGACTTTAATTGGTTTCATTGCTCACAGTAATGTTTCCTACAGCTTGTCTTTCCCTTCCTTGAATTATTTAATGTGATTAATTTCCATGTGGTGGGAATATCACATCAAATAATTTTTTAAAAATTTTTTAGAGTTTACTTTATGAGATCTTCAGTGTCTTAACTTGCAGGTGTTTCTTTTGTTGTCGCACACAAAGGAAAGTTTAGCAAGATGTAAAATTCCGAGGTCACAGTCACAGTTCTTTCATCTTGGAATATACAAACGTTGCTTCATAAATTTCTGTCTCTGGTTTTGCAGATGAGAAATTCAGTTAATGTCTAATTATTTTTTCCCTGTGAGCATCTGTTTTTGTTTTCTAAGGATCTTTATATAATTTTTTTCTTCTTGGAAATCCGTGGTAAATCTATATCCAGATATAGGTCTTTTTCTTTTTTCAACAATCCCCCATGACCATTGTTAATCTGAAAACTCAAGTTTTTCTTCAGCTCAGGAAAATTGTCTTTTACTTTTTTACGTATTGATATCCGTTTTTTTTTTTTTACAACTATTGTTATATGGCTATTAGGACTACATATCCATCTTTGACATCTTTATCTTTTGTCCCCATTAATTCTGTTGCTTTGCCTTTTTTCTTCCAGATTTTTAGAGAGCTCCTTGAATTGATTTTCTAGTTCTCTGACTCATTTTTTTCAGCAGACTTCATTCTACTGGTTACCACCTATGGGCCGGGCACAGTGGCTCACTCCTGTAATCCTAGCACTCTGGGAGGCCATGGCCGAAGGACTAAGGACTTAGAGCTAAGGAGTTCAAGACCAGCCTGAGCAAGAGCAAGACCCCGTCTCTACTAAAAAATAGAAAAAATTAGTCGGGCATGGTGGCTCACACCTATAGTCCCAGCTACTTGGGAGACTGAGGCAGGAGGATCGCTTGAGGCCAGGAATTGGAGGTTGCTGTGAGCTAGGCTGACGCCACGGCACTCTACCCCAGGCAACAGAGCGAGACTCTGTCTCGGAAAAAAAAAAAGTGCACTTATTATTTACCATCTGTGTTGAGTAGTTTTTCCCCCCAGCAATCATGTTATCTTTTTAAGTGCCAAAAGAGCTTAATGGTCCTAGGATACTTTTTCTTAACAGCCCGTGCTTGTTTTCTAATGTAATACATCCTTAAACCTCCCTGAAAAACCCACTTGGTCGCTTACAGAGTTTTGTGTTCCCTGTACTATCCCTTTTCGGTGGGGGCTGAGAAACTTGCTCAGTTCGGCCCCAGTGTTGGCTGCTGGTTCCCTTCACAGGTCCTGTGGTCGGTGCTGTCACTCATATGTACAGGCTGATGTCCAGATTGTTCAGTGTCAGTGGCTGCTGTGGGCTGGCAGCGAGTGTGTGAAGTGCAGTTCACAATGGGGTAGGGCCCCTCTCCCAGGGCCCCAGAGGGTGGGAGCTTGTAAGTAGCCCCCGCACCATGGGAGTCATGGGTGGATTTCTCTCCCCCATGTGGGGGAAGAAAAAAGTCTTTTTCCTCTACCCATTTTAGGTTCTTCGCTAGGGGCTTGTAAATTAGACTAACAAGAGATAGATTAACAAGAGAAAAACAGAAGCTTATTAGCATGTGCATCCCGCATGTGTGCCATGCTCATACATGGGAGTATCCAGAGATGAGTAACTTGAAAAGGTGGTTAGAACTTCAGCTTATATAACATCTTAAGAAAAGAAAAAAATGTTTGGAAAAGTGACAAGATATAGGAAAGGCGTTTTAGGCGTTCGCAGGTGGGGAAATCGTGGGAGGGTAAATGCACAGGGGCTGCTAAGGGAGCGAGGCTGGTTTGTGCCACCCTAGCCCGGTCCCGACTTTCCCTTCGTCCTTGTGGCCATAAAAGTCCCCTGAGGGAGAGGATTCGTGGCAGTTCTTGTTTCTTAGAAGTCTTTGCTTTCAGTCAGAAAAGGAAGCCGTGGGAAGGCTCCTTTCTGCATCTATTGATTCTTATTTGCCTCCAGCTCAAAATAATTGTATGCCAAAGTGGCATATTTTGATCCCCTACGCCAGGTACAGCGGGCAAGCCTGGTCCAGCCAGCACGGGAGCGCAAGTCCTGTCCCTTGAGTGTGGTGCGTGGCTTACAGAAACCCGAACACTCGTACATACACACGATTCATGTTGTTGCACAGTTTACCAGGGGCTGCTGGAAACACTAAGCTTACTTTTTCTGTGCAATACTTCAGTGCCATAAATAACCTATAATTTCCTTCTGGTCACGAGTCAGTGATAAACCACCCCATCCTTTGACCCTGAGCTGACATCGAGCTCACCTTGGGGAGCAGCACCCAAGGTGGCTTCAAACCTTGGACCTGGCCTGCGAGTGTCTGCCCTGGGGCTACTGGCGTTTGATTCACACGCCTGGAGTGGAGTTCATTCTTTCAGCCCGTGTTCACACCGTGCCTACTGTGCGGCATGTTCTCCGCTAGGGGCTGGAGTATCACTATGAACAGATACAGCCCCGGCCCTCCTTGAGGTCAGGTCTGGCAGAGGAATGGATCGGCAGTTAACAACCAAGGCTGCAGAGTGCTGTGAGGAGGCCTGTGTCACTGTGCTACCTACTGTGTCCAAGCTGTTGTTTTTTATTTTTTGTTTTTTTAGACAGTCTTGCTCTGTCACCCTGGGTAGAGTGCAGTGGCGTCATCATAGCTCACTACAACCTCAAACTCCTGGGCTCAAGCGATCCTCCTGCCTCAGCCTCCCGAGTAGCTGGGACTACAAGTGTGTGCTACCACGCATGGCTGATTTTTCTATTTTTGGTAGAGACAGGATCTCGCTATTGCTCAGGCTGGTCTTGAACTCCTGAGCTCAAGGGATCCTCCCGCCTCTTCCTCCCAGAGTGCTAGGATTATAGGTATGAGCCACGCACCCGGCCTGTTGTGTCCACATTTTGATAGTTGCCCTTATCACACTGTCTTCTGGATATTGTTTGCTCTTGCCAGTGCCCAGCACAGGGCTGACAGCCGGTGTGTGCTCCGTCACCGTGGAAAGGCGGAAGGAGGAAGACAGGCACAAAGGCCAGAGAACTCAGAAAAGGCCACCTGCTCTACCTAGACTGGCGGGGAAGGCCTCTTTCCGGAGGGTGCTGCACTCCCTGAGCGCGACATGTGAGGAAAGAGAAAGGCCGTAGACAGGAGGGGACACGTGTGCAGGACAGAGGCGCTGCGTCTGCCACGTCCCAGGAACCTCAGCGTAAGGTCCCCATGAAGGCAGGGCCTGGACGGTATGCTGGGGTCAGACATGGCGTGCTCGAAAGGAGTTGGGACTCTATCCTGCAATTTCCAGAACATTCAGTGTTCTTAGTTTGCTCCTTTTTCATACCATCTGCTGCCCTCACCAGCGAGAGTCCTGTAGAATGCAGTGCGAGTGGGCCCTGAGGGGGCTCTGCCGGGAACCCACTGACGGTGTTAAGGAAGGATCGTGAGGACGGGATCCTCTCGCTGTACTCGCGCCGCGACCGAAGTGGGCAGGTGTGGGAGCAGGGAGCCAGTATTTATTTCTTTGGCTGCGTACTTATATGGCACCCTGTTCCACAAAGGGTTTGAAGGGATTTACCACCACATGTTGGGTGTGTATCCAACGGAAACTGAAGCAAAGAATCTGGACCGGGGGAAAGGGAACAGCATTAGGAGCCTGAGGCCGTGGCCCAGGTGGGGTGAGGCTGCAGGGATGCAGAGATGGAGGGGTGGGGAGAGGGCCAGGGTCTCACCCGCCTGAACCTGCCTGCAACACAGGTGCTCAAGAGCACTGGGCGGGGCCTTCTACGCAGGAGTGATACAGGTCTAGGACTGCAGGTGGAGCTGAGACCCATTGGCGTCTGGGTGTCAGATCCTAAAGCTTGCCAGATGGCCTGGGGGAACTAATCCAGGGCCATCAAAGCCTGTAGGCAGAAAGAGCTTGAATTATAGTTGAGCGGAGAAAACAAAAGACCTATTAATCAAGTTTAAGAAGCGTAAGGAGATCATAAACTGGGAGAAGAGTTCCCAAGACGAGAAGCTGGAAAGATTGGTGACAGGTTGGGGAGAAGCACAGGGGCGGCCCAGGGGAGGGTTCACCAAGGACAGGCAGCGGCACAGCTGGGGCGCGGGCAGGGAAGAGTCGCTGGCTGAAGAAAAAATGGAAAAGACAGATGCTGATGGGCCTGCTTAGGGCCGGGCTACGGGGAGGCAAGCCAATTGCCAAGGGTGCAGACTTCAGGAAGGCTGTCACCTGCCTCCCCGCCATGAACCCACAGTCAGCGTCTCCCCGAGTTTGCACCCTGGCATCTCGCTAGCACCCCTAGTCCCAGCCCTGCCTGATGCCCTCAGGGAAGATAGCGGTACATTGCATCTTACCAGGGACTGATGGCGGTGTTGGGATTGCTTCCTGGCCTGTGAGGAGCACACATGGGCAGAAGAAAGGCAGCTGCCCAGAGCTGGGTGACATGATGGAAGGGACAATGACTCATTTCTGAGTTCTCTATGAATTTACCCAGGGGACTGGTTTCAGAGTGAGGAGCTGCTGCGTTTCTTTTCAGGGAGAGCCCTCGAAGGTAGGTTTGTTAGAATAATATGTGGATAAAGGGATTTTCCTCCCTGGTTCTCTTTGATGTTTTGGAGAAAGAAGCAAGAAATTTAAAGTAGCCCAGGCCAAGATCAGGGTTAGGGCTGGTGTCCCTTTCTGAATTCTCACGAAGGCCAGTCTCCTCTGCTTTCTGCAGTTGGGGAATGGGCTTTGCAGCTTAGGGATGGAGGCCTGAGACACTTTAGAATTTTTAACAGGACTTGAAATTAACAAGATTTCCTCATTGATTCTTAACTGATAAAACTAAACTAACTAGAACCACATCCACCCATCCATCCATTGAACAATTGTTTATTGAGCATTTATTTCATGCCAGGTATCGTGGTAACTGTTGCCAGATGAATAATCATCCCCGTCTTTGAAGTCTGACTCTAGGGAGTGTTTCAGACTGTGGGTGAGTGTGCACAGCTTTGTACTCCGTGGCAGGGACCTGCAGGTCCCAGAAGACGTGTTCAGGGAGAGCGCTATAGCCGTTTTAAGGAGGGGGAAGTTGCACATAGTTGGGAGGATCGAGGAAGCCTTGATATTTTAGTCAGTGTTTGAGCTGTCCCTTGAAGAGGTTTGTTGGACTATGAGTTTCATGTAAAATAAATTGTCTAAATGAGTGACAGCTTTTTAGTTGGTGGCTTAAGCAAAAACCAGATTGATGATTTATGTAAGTGAATAATAGGGGTGGAGCTGACCTCTGACCTGAGCTGATTAAAGATATTCAGGAGGTACTTCCTGTGTATTTCTAGTGGCCTCGCTTCCTTCCAGAGCTGTTTCATTCACAGAAGGATGTACCCCTCATGGTTGCCAGGGGATCGTGGCAGCTCCAGAGATCACATACCCTCAGCCTCAAATTCAAGGGGAGAGAGTGCGAATCTCTCCCGGCATCCCATGCCAAGTTTCAGTGAGTCTCTGACTGGGACGAGTTCCACTTTGTGCAAGGGTCTCTTAGGCTACTGGGGGATACACCGATTGGCTTAAGCCTGAGTCACACACTCCCCCAAAGCTCCTGGTCAGAGAGCAGGAGTATGTGGCTCCCTAAAAGGAGAGTCCAATTCCGTAATGGATCAAGAAGAAAGAGGAATGTGTCTTTAATACGTCTTAGAAAAATGTCCAGTAGCCACTGCCAATAAAAGCAAAGAAGAAAAAATATTCCAGGTGTGTAGAACAGAAACAAAAGTACAGGAACAGGTTTGAAGCCAGCCTCAAGTGAAGCACCTTAACTCCTTGGTGCCTGGGCAGCCTCTTTTTAAGAGAAAGCTTTCTCTTGGTAACACAGTAGGACACCATCTGCCTTTTGAGATGTTCTTTCCTGTGCTATCATCATAATTACTGTACTGTGCTGTAAGATTATTGAGGAAGAAAGAACTATTCCCGTTGTATAAATGAGGCGAGAGGCCAGAGAGTTAGTGGGAGCTGCCCCACAAGGAGAGCTTGTCTGCGCCAGGAACAGAACAGGATACACAGGTTTTCTGACTGCAGACTGGGTGCCCCTTTCCTGTTCCTGCTGGGCTGTACAGCAGGCAGCCCACAGCCAACGACTGTGCTGAGTTGCAAAAACATTCTGCAAGTTGTTTGTCTAGAACTCAGAGTATTTTTTTTTTTAACAGAGTTTAACTGTGTCACCCAGGCTGGAGTGCAGTGGTGTCATCATAGCTCACTGCAACCTCAAATTCCTGGGCTTAAGCGATCCTCCTGCCTCAGCCTCCCAAGTAGCCACCATGCCCAGCTACTTTTGTAGAGACGGTGTCTCACTCTTGCTCAGGCTGGTCTTGAACTCTTGGTCTCAAGCAGTCCTCCCGCCTCAGTCTCCGAAAGTGCTAGGTTTACAGGTGTCAGCCACCACACTTGGCTAGTCAGAGTGTGTTTTATATTATTAAAAGTAAACATTCGGGCTGAGCACGGTGGCTCATACCTATAATCCTAGCACTTTGGGAGGCTGAGGTAAGAGGATCACCTGAGGCTAGGAGTTCCAGACCAGCCTGGGCATGACCCTGTCTCTAAAAAAAAAAAAAATTAGCTGGGCGCGGTGGCATGCCTGTAGTCCCAGCTAGTTGGGAGGCTGTGGGAGGAGGGTCTTTGAGCCCAGGAGTTCGAGGTTACAGTGAGCTATGATTGTGCCACTGCACTAGCCCAGGTGATACAGCGAGACCTTATCTCTTAAGCAATGTTAAACTTAACTTTCCTTGACCTTAGCAGAAGCAAAAGAAACTGAAATTAGAATTGCTAAACTTCAAAGAAATATTTCTTCATCTTAAAATATTTTCCTAAAAGATCCCTCTAAGATTAAGCAAAAAAAGAAAAATTAGGCCAAAGGAGGTGGCGGCTCAGGCCTGTGATCCCAGCACTTTGGCAGATTGAGGCCAGAAGATTGCTTGAGACCAGGAGTTCAAGGTCAGCCTGGGCAACATATTGGAACCCTTTACCAAAAAAAAAAAAAAAAAAAGAAAAAGAAAAGAAAAGAAAAAAATTACTAAGATATCAAGAGGTTGGGAGTCATATATACATATATAGTTTGATTGTTTTTTTTTAAGAGACAAGGTTTTGCTGTCACCCAGGCTGGAGTACAATGGTGTGATCGAAGCTCACTGCAGCCTGGCTCAAGCCATCCTTCTGCCTCAGCCTCCCATATTGTTTGTTTTTAATGAAATACTTCCATTTCAGATGGTAGTAACTGAGTCTGCTGTGAAAGAACAGGATGGTCCTGTCCTTTCAGCTTGGTTTCCATGTCAAAGGGCTGTAAATGCTTAGCCCTAGTCCTTTTACTTTAATATCATTTTTCTCAAATTCTGTATTTTAATTGATCTCTTTATTGGATGGATGTTGTCAGTAAGCAGTTTTTCCAAGAAGGACTTCTGTGTTCTGAATTCCTTAAGTCTCTTGGTGTTGAGAATGTCTCGCGTTGTTCTTATACTTGAATGACATCTTGGCTGGATATAATATTCCTAGGTCACACTCTGTTTCCTTCAGAATTTTGTAGACACTGCTGCATTGTCTTCCAGTATCAAACGTTCAGAAGAAATCTGAGGCCAAACTGATTTGCTGTGTCTGTCTTGATGCCTAAAGATATTTTTAATTCTTGAAGTTTATTAATTTAACCAAGTTGTCTTGGTGTTGAGCATTTTGTGTCAAATTATTCTAGAACCTGGCATGCTTTTTCAATCTAAAAATTCTGTTTATTTCAATGAAATTTTCTTATATTAGTTCTCCTCTACCATCTTCCTTTTCATCCTTCTCGTTTTTCTTTTTTTCTTGCTCTGTTACCACTAGTATTACAATTTTTAATTTATTAATGTTAAGTGTTTTCAGATTAGTAATCTAATGGTGTTACTACAATTTGGGAGGGGGAACTTATTTATTTAATGGCTACTGAATGAGTAACCAAGATCAGAACTGCCATATACATTCAAAGCTATGTAAAAATCATTTTTCATTTTATATACATTTTTGTAAAGGTATTTGAGAATATCAGAATTATTTCTGTCACATGGGAGTTTTCTATGTCACCAGATTCTATTAACATTTAATAATTAGCTTTCATCTTCGAATTTTGTAATAAATTCCTGGTGTGGCATATTTTGCAATTTCGGTGTGTTCTGCCAAAGCTACTAGAGTTGGTTAGGTATTTCAAGATTGGCATGATTGAATACAAGAGGTACCTGTTCTCACTATATGTTACATAACTAAGATAGTATTATGTTATTATTACCTTAATCATCAAATATCTTTTTTTATTCATGGCTTTAATTAATTGATTATTTGTGGTATTTCCATCTCTTGCCATCTCATTTACTAAAAATAGATCAGATTTAAATAAAATAGCTTGATAATCGCTGTACTTATCTATGTGATAAATTTTGTCTTATTTCTTACAACATTTACTGTCATGTAAATCCAAATTGTGTTGATGTTTACCAATATTCAGTACTATGTAATTGTAGTGTATTGTTATAAAGTCAATGGCTTTCCCCAGGTGATCTACCTTTGTTCCAAAAATGGAATCTCCTTTATTAACATACAACATATGTGATGCTCAAAAAATTTCTCACGCCCAATACTATTTTGATTGCACTTATGAGGGTCATCACTGTCATCACCTCAGCACAGGAGGATAATCATGTTTTAGAAATACCATGTTGGTGGCACTGGGCAGAGTTGGTTGGAGCTGGAGCGACCAGAGTCAGGGAGGCTTATGAGCGAATAGTGCCCTAGGAGGTCAGCAATAACTCAGGCAAGAACAAAAGCTGCGGCAGTGGGAATTGCTGCGGCAGATTTGGGCGCCAGGATTCTGCCTTACTCATCTTTACATCCTTGCCCCATGCCTGGACATAGTTGATACTCAGTAATTTTTTAAGTAAATGAAGGTAGAATCCAAAAGACCTAAGGAGGAATTATCATTGAAGCCATAGAGGAGAGGGAGGCATCTGGGATGCCCCTTGGCTCGAGTGGCCTTGAAAGGTGGTACCATTCCCCAACACAAAGATTGCAGGAGAAACAGGGAACCCACGTGGCAATGTGCCTGCTACCTAGAGAATGAGTGATGTGGTCCCATGGAACACTGTCGGCCATGGGTGCACCAGTCTTGGGGGTTGACCTGCACAGAAAAGAGCCAGCAAGGAAACGCACAAGCTTTCTCTTCCTCATTCTTGGGTGCGGGGCCAGCATAAGACAGGAGCGTGAAACAGGAGGTACTTCCTCCCCTCACCACTTCCGTCGCTGCTTTTTTAACTACTGGTGTCTCCCTCTCCGAGATCTCAGCCTTTCCCATTTCCGTCACTACCTTCTCAACCAAGGAATAGTAGAGGGGAAGTCAGTAGGGATAATGCATCCACTCTCTTTAAATATTTCAGGCTTTAGAATTGCTTGTCTCTTTTCCTGGTTTCAAAAATCTTGTTTCCTCAGCTGTGTCACCCAGGAGATGGCAGGAAACCAATCTTCTTAAATGCATTCATACTAATGGGTAAATGACTGATAGGGCCCTGTAATTGCCCTGTAGTTATTTGATTTTCCAAAAGAGCTGCTCCCTTGCCACTCCACCAAAGTGAAAGCTCCAAGTTGCTGCCTGGAGGTGGGCCAGGTGGGGGAGAGTTTTTCGGAGGCCATTCGGGCAAGCCAGGCCCTCCCTGAAGTCCTGCTCTGGTGCCAGCTGGTCCTGTTTTCATAACATTTTTCCTTCCTGCATTTCTAAGCTACCTGTTTCTGAGAACATCAGAGGCCGCATGCTCCTGGCCCCAGCAGAAGGTGTGGCTGGACTAGGGTGGCCTGACCCTACTGGGGAGGGGACATCCCAGAGAACACTCTCAGTAGTGATATTTCCTTACTTCCTGGTTGCGAGGGTCACCCTTCAACAGCAGGGCTAATCTCCTGCCATGTATAATGCTCCCTCTTCTTTCACGGCTCCAAAGCGTCCAGTGTGTACCTGGCACGGTGCTGGGACCTTCACATACACCAGCCTGTCTTTTTCCTTGTAACAGTCTGTGGGGGAAGCATTATCATTATCGTTTTACAGATGAGGGAATTAAGACCCAGAGAGAGACAGTAATTTGCTCAGGGCCTCATAGCCAGGAACTGGAAGAGCTAACCCGTACCGTTTCTGGCATCGCAGCTTAGACACAGGCAGCTTTGTGATGGGGAGATTGAGAACCCAGGAAACATGTTGAGGCTTTTATTAAAATGTACTATTTGGGAGGTTGAGGTAGGATTGCTTGAGTCCATGAGTTTGAGTCTAGCCTAGGCAACATAGCGAGACCCCATCTCTTAAAAAAAAAGAAAAAATAGCAATGTGATCTGTTCACTGAACAGTCAGAGAGGAGTAAGTGGAACAATATGTACCAGGGAAGAAGAGAAAGAGCTTTGTTGTGATTCCTAGATGGGATGTTCTTTGGGTTCCCACTGCCTCCTATTTAAAGTCCAAACTTCTTTACTTAGAATCGATCCTAGAAACTTAGAAAATCTAAACAGGAGAAAAGGGGGCGAAGAGAAAGAGGTAACTGATACCACTGTGGACTTCTTTCTTTCCTTCTTGCTAACTCTGTGATCATCTAAAACAAAGCAACAGTTAGTGTTGTGCGACTGGCTTTACTTACATAATAGTAAGTCACGAATATAGAGTTTGGAATTTGGGGGCAGTGGCATCTATTGATTATATGATTTTCCATCTCTTCGATGATTATCAGGTCTTCATCATTGTGACGGTAAATAAACAGTCAGCTATAGCTTCTCTTTCATGGTGTTATTTTTCACATCTAACTGTGATCCCTCGGAAATGTGTCTCGGGGTGAAGAAGAAGTAAGGCTCTAACTCGCCTCTTGCCCACCGCCTCCATCCCAGCCAGTGTCCCTGATTTCAGCTGTTGAAAACTCCATAATGTACATTAGTTTGGGATGCTTACTTTGTTAGATAAAATACTGTATTCCTATAGATGCCAGGACCTATTTCGGGTCTATCTGGTCTGTTCTGATCTTTCTCTTGACTCTTAGATTAATACCACACTCTCTTAATAATGATGTTCTATAGTTCTACAAGGTGTTACCTGGTGGAGAAAGTTCCCCTTCCTTACACTGATTTCCTAAAAATTTCTTAGCTATTTCAACTGTTTATTCCTTCATATGAAATTTAGAATCATTTGACTAAGTTTCCAAATCTCATTCATAATTTGATCAAAATTGCTTTAAACCTTTATGTCAACTTGAGGAGAATTACTAATCTTATAATATTTAATCTCTGTAATCAGGATTTTGATATACTTTTCTGTTTTTGGACTTTCTCTGTATGTCAGTGGGTCTTGTCATTTTTTTCGTTTAAGTCCTACATATTTCTTGTTCGGGTCACATTTAGGTATTTTATAGCGTTTTTTGAATTGCTGTTGGGAATGAGATCGTGAAGTTTTTGTCTATATTTCTTTTCATTTGCTTTGCTGGGATAGAATTCAGCTTTTTTTTTCTCACTTAACTTATGTGTAATCTAGCCACTTTGCTGAGCAATTTCTTATTAATTCAGTGGTGTTTTAGCTCATTCTTTTGCGTATTCAGGAGCAAATAACTACCATTTCTGCCTTTACGGACACACAGCTCTCTGTGTGGGTTAAGTGTGTGTTCTTGCTGTGGAGCTCCTGGGGGCAGGTGCCCACCTCACGTCTGCCTCCCCCAGAGTGCCAAGCACACAGTAGGTGCTCAGTGAATGTCCCCTGAATGAGAGCGAAGGACCCACTCAGCTAAGGAGGTCATTCTGGCCCTGGATGGCAGCCCTTTAATGGGTCACTTCAGTTCAGGGTCTGCACTCCTGCATTTTACCCGAAGGCTGGGGCTTCCAGGTCCAGGGTGTCTGATTCAAGCTGACCAGCTCACGGGGACCTGCTGCCAAGCGTCCATTTCCGTCTGGAGGGGAGCAGGGGCTGGTTTCCCTAGGGAGACCCCATTCAGGGTGGAAGGGGCTTAGAAATGAACTCAGCAGGGAGAGAGGGTATGGTCGTCCAGAAGGTCTTGCCCTCTGTCCAGCCAGGCCGCCTGAGGTGTGCCCTCCTAAGCTGGGTGCAATGTCACCAAGGAAGGGGACCCAGCATCAGATACAGCGCCTCTCCCGTGGGTCTGCAGCAGGAAAATGACAACTGCTTCTCGTTCTCCTCCCTTTATTTCTACACCCTCTAGAGTTGCCCACATTTATTAGTATTCTATTTTTAACTTAAAAAAGGTAATATATGCATACATTCACACGGTTCAAACACGAAAGCAGTCGAAAAAGGCATACAGTGAAATGTCTCACTCTACCCCTGCCCTACCCCATCCTATAGCCACTTTTATTTGTGTGTCCTTGTAATATTTATTTATTTAAATACAATCAAATATGAATATATTCTTATTTTTCTCAATTCTTACACAAAAGGTAGCATTACACTTCTGCACTTTGATTTTTTACTTAAAATATATATCATAGGGCCGGGCACGGTGGCTCATGCCTGTAATCCTAGCACTCTGGGAGGCCGAGACGGGCGGATTGTTTGAGCTCAGGAGTTCAAGACCAGCCTGAGCAAGAGCGAGACCCCGTCTCTACTAAAAATAGAAAGAAATTAATCGGACAACTAAAAATATATAGAAAAAATTAACCGGGCATGGTGGCACATGCCTGTAGTCCCAGCTACTCGGGAGGCTGAGGCAGAAGGATCACTTGAGCCCACGAGTTTGGGGTTGCTGTGAGCTAGGATGATGCCACAGCACTCTAGCCCGGGCAACAGAGTGAGACACTGTCTCAAAAAAAAAAAAAAATATATATATATATCATAATAACACAAATAGCTAGCATTTATTTAACACTCATGATATGCCTATCACTGTTCCAACCTTTTTATATATAATAACTCATTTAATCCTTCCAATACCCCTATTAGTAACCTCATTTCTCCATGGAGGTTTTTTCATAACAGTACATAAAGGGCTTCCTCAATTTCTTACAGCTGCATAGTATTCCATTGTTTGGGTGCATCTTAATTTATGTAACTAATTGCCTAGTGGCGGACGCTTGGGTTGTTTCTATTCTTTGCTACTACGGACTGTGTGGCAGTGAATAAATGGTATGGATGTCATTCTGGATGTGTGGAGACAGGGCTGCAGGGTAGATGCCTAGAAAGAGCATTGCTGAGCCAGAGGATAAACACTCTCGTAATTTCGGTGGATGCTGCCAAATTGCCCTCTGCAGAGTCTCCAGTTCCCTGCACGGTTGCTTGGAATTTCTCATTAAGGTCATCCTTGCCGAGCACCGTACTTCATTCAGGCTGGCCAGCGGGCTGTCTGTTCGTAGTTCCAGGACAAGTTGGTCTCAAGGCCGTCCCAGCCAAGACCCTTTCTCCTGGCCTCAGGTAGGCTGACTTATTCTTACCATTGCTGGTGAGGGTAAATTCCAGCAACATTTCCGGGGAAGTAACTACCGGTATTTTTCCTGGTAACATTTGAAGCAGCAGCATTGCAACCCTAATGTGCGTGGACTCCGAGCCAGACTGCCTGGGTTTTATATTAGCTTCCTACTGCCACTGTAACAAATTTCACAAATTTAGGGGCTTAAAACAATACAAATGTATTGTCTTTTAGTTTTCGAGGTCAGAAGTCTGAAATGGGTCTCACTGAGGCAAAATCAAGGTGCCAGCAGGCTTCGTTCCTTTGGGAGCCTCTTGGGGAGAATCTGTTTTCTTGATTTTCCCAACTTCCAGAGGCTGTCTGGATTCCATGGTCCGCCACCCACTTTGGTCTTGAAAGCCAGCAACGAAGCTCTTACCTCTGCTTCATCACTTCTCCTCTCACTCTTCCCGCTTCGCCCCTCTTTCTTTTATAAGGACTTTCGTGATTGCATTGGACCTGCCCAAATCATCCAGAATAATCTCTTTATCTCAAGATCCTTAACATAATCACGCCTTCAGAGACCCTTTTGCCATAGTAAGGTAACAGATTCACGGGTACTGGGAATTAGGACATGGACATCTTTAGGGACCATTATTCTGCATACTACAGTTTGTATATGGACTCTACCACTTACTAATTGTGTGACCTTGGACAAATTATTCATATTTTGCCACTTGCATCAATTTTTCCATCCTTAAAATGGGGATAATAATACTACTTATTCTATTGGATTGCTAGGAGGATTAAATGACTTAAAATTTGTCAAATGCTTATAATAGTGTCTGACACATACTAAATGCTATGGAAGTGTCTGCTAGCTAAAATATGTTAAATAAATAAAGATATTAAAATACAAACATTCTTTGATCTAGCAGTCCTATTATTTGTAATCTATTTTCATAGAAACAAAAGTGTCCACGATTAGGGTATATAATGTGGATATTACTAAAGCATTGTTCATATTAGCATCAAACAAACAATAGAAAAAAAGAAAAGAAATAAAATGCACAAACAGGAAATCAACTGAATGTCCATCAAAAGGAGAATGATTGACTCAATTGTGGCCCGTCTGGAGTATCTCGGGGGTATTAAAGAGAAAGCATCAGATCTATGCCTATAGAGGAATGTCCTGAATGAAAGTCAAATTAGAGGAGGAAATTACAAAGTAATGATATGGCATTATTTCATTTTTTTTAGAACAAACCTCAACTCCCAAAATCGTTGTAAATATTTGGGCCGATTTTATAACGTCAGTTTGTCTGTTTCTTCATCCTTGACGTGAGGAGCTCAATAGTTCTCAGCTAAGGGGCTCTTGCAAACGATGATTGGGGGGTCGATATGTGTCAAATCCGCGAAAGCCTGCAGCCGCGGTACAGTCGGTGTTTGTGTGAGGTGGTCTGAGTGCAGAGAGGTGCAGAAGGGTGCACTCCACGATGCTCACCTGGTGCTCGGTGGGGAAGGGAAATTCGGAAGCGCTGGAAAGAGATTATTTTCTTTTTGTGTATCTTTGCGTTGTTTCACGGATGCTGAAGTCGTTGCTGTAGTAACTTTTTATACTCTAATGTTTGATTGGTAGTTTGGATACTAGCACCACAACCACAAACATTGACTTGGGAAAAGCACGAATTTAGAAACATACCATGATGCAAAGTTTGGTAATTTGGGCAGAGGAAGTTAATAATGAAAATTTAAAGAAAAAAAGGCAGGAGAGCCCTAATGCCCGCCGGCTTCGTGTGTCCGCAGCATCTACTGCCGGGGCTGCTGCAAGCCGCTGTGCTGCTCGTGCGCGCTCCTGGACAGCGACCACAGCGCGCTCAAGTGCGACATCAGCGCGGAGATCCAGCAGCGGCAGGAGGAGCTGGACGCCATGACGCAGGCGCTGCAGGAGCAGGACGGCGCCTTCGGCGCGGTGCACGCGCAGCTGAGCGACGCCATCGGCCAGCTGGCCCGCGCGCGCGCAGACACCGAGGAGCTGATCCAGGCGCGCGTGCGCCAGGTGGTGGCGCTCGTGCTGGCGCAGGAGCGCGAGCTGCTGGAGGCCGTGAATGAGCGCTACCAGCGCGACTACGAGAAGATGGCGAGCCGGCTGAGCAGCCTGGACGCCGTGCTGCAGCGCATCCGCACCGGCGGCGCGCTCGTGCAGAGGATGAAGCGCTACGCCTCGGACCAGGAGGTGCTGGACATGCACTGCTTCCTGCGCGAGGCGCTCTGCCGCCTGCGTCGGGAGGAGCCCCGGAACCTGCAGGCCGCCGTGCGCACCGACGGATTCGATGAGTTCAGGGCGCGCCTGCAGGACCTCATCTCTAGCATTACCCAGAAGACAGGTAAGCCACCCTCGCGGGCGGCCTGTTTATCATTTCAGGGCTTGAAGGAGAGTCAGAAAAGATCATCTCCATTTGACAGGAAAGGAAACTGGGTTTTTACTAAGTCTCTTGGGTTGGTCAGGTCTTAGGTTCCAGGGTGCAGAATATAGGGGAGGGGAGGCTCTGACATGGGCGGCAGCCACCCAGAGGGGACACGTTTTACAAATTTACAAACCGTGTGGATTAGCTGTGACCTTGTAACCCTTATGGAACATGTGAAAGCTGAGAAACTGCAAAGCCGAGAATCCCTCCCAGCATCATTTTAGCCCCAGAGGGACCAACAACTTCAGGAGGTTCTCTGAAGCCTCCCTGTGCCCAGAAACAGACAAGCCAACTGGGATGTGGGGTTAGGGCAGAAGGAGGCTAAGAAAATCTCCTGGGTGATTGAGTGCTTGCCCAAAAGCATGCGGTGACTCAGTGGAGGAGATCCCTTGTTCCTCCGGGGTCGACATGCCATCTGAACTAGGCCCTGCATAGCATTGGGCACTTGGGAGGTCGGGAGACAGCAGACCAGTTCCTGATCTCTAGAGTTGTCCATTCCAACTGGGAGAGGAGGCAGGACCACATGGCGGCTGGAGAATGGGACAGACGAGACAGTGCTCAGCTCTGCAATGCAAATCCAGGAGTCATAGCAGCTCAGCATGAGTTGGAGACATCAGGGGAGGCTTTCAAAATAAGTGGAGAGAGCGTACACAAGAGGGCCTCCAGGGCCTTTGACTAAATCTCTATTGGAATCTGAGCTCTGAGCAGCCAGTGTAGGATACCCTTACTGAGAAAGGGGAGAGAGGCTACAAAATCTGAAGGCATGTGGGCAGGAGCCAGCAATGGAGGGCATACTTACTCCTCCTGGAGCTGGTGGATGTGGGCTCATAAAGGACAGTCCTAGAGTGGGCGTGGACTTGTGCTTCTCCGCTTAGGCAGTGACTGTTACCCCACATCCAGGAAATGACCCCGCAGAGTTTAAACAGCAAGCCCTGGGTATTGTAACTTGGCAGTGGCAGAGAGGAGAGTTATTTCATTCTGAAGCATGAGAGATTTAGATTTAAATAAAATTAAATTAAATCAATTAAAATTTAATCTTAGATTTAAATAAAAACCAGACTGCAGGTAAGGAAGAACATCACAGAGCTCTCCCTGTATGCGGAGAGTCAGTGAGCAGTAACGGCTTTATGGTTGTCCACACTTCGCCTTGCTGGTGGCCCAGAGGTGGAGAGAGATGCACCTGGGCTTGGAGCTAAAAGCAAGCATGCTCTAAGGCCACCTCTCATTCCCTTCTGGCTGGGTGTATGCCCACAGCAGTGGAGAGAGCTTTCCTTCCAACTGCCGGCCTCTCCCTGGAGCTGTCCAGTGCTGTGAGGTGCCCTGGAGAATAGGTAGCCAGGAAAAGCAATAGGAACCTTCTCTCTGCCATTGTCTCAGGTCAGGATCCCCCTCTGCTCCTCATTGAGGTGTCCCTGACCTGCCCGTGACCTTTTCTGTGTTCTTCAGATGCAGTTCTCTCCAGGAGAGCCAGCCCAGAGGCTACCAGCACTCTCAGGGACTCTTCTGACATGGAGTCGGTAAGATGGGTTTGAGGGCCGAATGGGAGGTGGTAGGGCCCAGCAGATCAGGCAGACTGTGAGTCCTGCCGTCCCTGAGTCTGCAGGGAGAGTGCCTGAGAGAGGGGCGGCAAGTCGCTGGACTGGAGCTTTCATGGGAGGACATTAAAGAAGGGTTGGCTGGCTCACTCTGGGCTCCTAAATGCCAGAGTTGCTGCTGATGGGCCCTGGGCCAGGTTCAGGGGTAGACAGGTGGTGAAGGAGGCGGTCATCGGCAGCAGCCCTGATGGATGTGGCAGATGACCACATCCTCCCTGCACCAGCCCTAAATGTGTTAGCCTTTTCCTGGGGTCAACATAGGTGGACCTTCCCTCTTTTTCCCCCACCCACGGTTCTTAGAGAGGAATAGGGACTGGGGCCAGTAGTCAGATCTCAGTCCCAGCAGCCTGGATTCTGCTGGTGTGATTCCAGGGCCACCACATATCTAAGAAACATAGTTTCTCAGGGTCGGAAGGCACCATATGCCATGTAACGTTGGCATTCTCTCTGCAGCACTCCTGACCTGCGGCTGTCCAGCTTTCATGCACACACCTCCAGGGACAGGAAGCTTGCTCCTTCTTGAGGCAGCTGCGCCCACCTCTGGACCGCTCTGACTTAGAAAGGGCTTCCCTAGGTGGAAATGCGGTGGCATCCCTTTGACTTGCCCCCCTTGGGCTTGCAAGCATGGTCCTCTCCACCAGGATAAGCTTCCTCAGTTCCTTCCTGGACCTGGCATCTGGTCTCCTCCCCAGCCTGTCACTTGGGTTGGCATGTACTGCCTGTCAAGGATCTGGGCCCAGGACTGACCAGTCCTCCATGGAAAGCAGGTCTTCTGGTGGGAGGAAGGGGGCAGTATGCCTTCTTAGCTTTGTCATGGCGTGACTTACAGTAGGCCAAGGTAATCAGGAGAGGCTTCCTGGAGGAGGCAGGACTTAGAGTCTGAGAGTTTTAGAGCTAGGAGAAAGCACGAAGCCTAACTCTTCTTTTTTTTTTAGTAGAGGATGAAACTAAGGCCCAGAGAGGGGGTGTGACTTACCCAAGGCCACACACAGCAAGTTAGGGACAAGACTAAAAGCCAACTCTTAACTGCCTTAGGTCCTGCATCCCCATACACACAGTTTCAGAAGTCACAAGACATTTGTTGATCGATAATGCAATCACACGGTCAGAAATAGACTCATAGAAAATGCTGGTGTCTCACTCCACCTCACACCCCATTTGTCCAGTTCTTACGCCCGTGCACTTGTCTTCATTCATTTCTTATGTATCCTTCCTGAATTTCTTTATGTAATTACAAGCAAATATGATTATAAATACTTGCTTTTTCCACTCCATTCGTGCACAAAGGTAGCATAATACCATATATACATGGTATTACACTCGAGTTTTGCCAGCCAGCGAAGTGTTCTGGAATTCTTATCCTGTCAGTAGCTAGGGAGCTGATATTTTCCTGATACCTTTCTGCAGCTGCGTAGTGGTCCACCGAATGGACATAGCATGGTTTATTTAGCCAGTTTCCTGCTGACGCATGTTTCAGTTGTTTTGCTCTTGCAAGTGATGCTACAGTGGATAATGGCTGCAAAGAAATAATATGAAATAATAAGGGGCAAGTGCCCTGGAGCCACAGACTCAGCCGGCTTCCAGGTGCCAGTCGCCGGATAATGAGCAAAAGAGCTCACACGGTCGGGCTTCTTGCTCGGTCTTTGTCTTGATAAAGCCAGAGCAGATGTGGCCACTCACTGTCAACTATGAAACAATTTGAACTTGGGGCATCAGAGGAATGCCCTCTGGCGGTGGCGGAGCTGCGGGAAGGAAACGGTAACGCAGTGAAAGTGCAGAAGCCGGGGAGGCAGGCAGGGTTGGGCTGTCCCCAGGGAGAGTGGCTCCACCCGCCATGCCAGGAGGGAGGCAGCTCTCAGACCCATGCTTCTGCCTTCGGAGGCAGGAGATAGGCTTCCAGTTCCAGCACTTGTCCCTCCTGGGACTGCTGCTCTGTTTGCCTTCTCTGCAACCGCGTGCCTGGAAGCCAGGAAGAGAAAGCATACCAACAGGCTCAACTGGGAGTGTTCGGGTGAGGCGGCAGCGCTGAGTGTTTTCTCGTAGGCTCTTTTTGTAATGATGTTACAATATTTTAATGAAAAAAAAATGTATTACTTTAAAGCTGTAAAACAACTATAAATCAGTTATCATGTTTTTTTCCCTCTACTGAGCCCTCCTTGTGTCCCCTGCTTCATTACCATTGGTGGGAAGTGTTGCGGGGGCGGAGCGGGACAGAACCAGCGAGGAGCCCAGCCTCGCCTTTGGGGAGTTCAGGGCCTAAGTGGGAGGAGGGTCCTCTACGTACCAGCCGTCTGCAGAGCCAGACACAGAAGGATAGAGCAAGACCTTTTAAATTCCTTTTTTTTTAAAAAAGAATGTAATTGTGATATAATACACATTAACGTAAAATACACCTTCCTAAGCGTTTGGAAGTGTACAGTTCAGTGGCATTAAGTACATTCACACTGTTATGCAGCCACCACCAGCACCCACCTCCGGAACTTTTTCATCTTCCCAGGCTGAAACTCTGCACCCACTACATTCTGACTCCCCACTCCCTCCCCCAGCCCCTGGGGACACCATTCTCTACTTCCTGTCTCTGCGATTTCTACTACTCTAGCTGCCTCCTGTCAGTGGAATTATACGGTATTTATCTTTTTGTGACTGGCTTATTTCACTTAGTATCATGTTCTCAAGATTCGTCCACAGTGTAGCATATGTTAGAATTTTCTTCCTTTCTAAGGCTGAACAATATTCCATTGTGTGTATTTTCCATGTTTTGTTTATCCATTCACCTATTGCTGGACACTTGGGTTGCTTCTACCTTTTGGCTATTGGGAGTAATACTGCTGTAAACATGGTTTACAGATATCTCTTTGAGACCCTGCTTTCAGTTCTTTTGGGTATATACCCAGAAATGGAATTTCCGAACCATATAATAATTCTATTTAAATTTTTTGAGGAACCTCCATATCGTTTTCCATATTTGGCTTTACCATTTTATTAATACATTCTCACCAATAGTAGTACATAAGGGTTTCGACTTGTCTACATCCTCAACAACACTTGTTATTTTCTCTCCTTTTTCTTTTTTTAAGAGACAGGGTCTCACTCTCTTGCCCAGGATGGAGTGCAGGGGTACGATCATAGCTCACTGGAGCCTCAAACTTCTGGACTCAAGTGATCTTCTCATCTCAGCCTCCTGAGTAGCTGGGACTACAGACATGTGCCACCACATCTGGCTAATTTTTTAAAAATTTTTGTAGAGATGGGGTCTAGCTATGTTGCCCAGGCTATTCTTGAATTCCTGGCTGCGAGTGATCCTCTGGCCTCCCAAAATGCTGGGATTACGGGCATGATCCACTGCTCGTGGCCTCTTTTTTTTTTTTCAAATAATAGTTGTCCTAATGGTTATGAGGTTGGTTAGACTCTTTTTTGATGACCATTCACTGTAAAAAAATATATTTCACATCATCACGTATAGTATATACATATACACACACATACCCATAGCTAAACAGAAGTTTTACAAGACAGTGTATTTATTACATAGGATGTACTCTAATAATTTCTATTCTCTACTATTATATTTAATATAAAAAATGTTGGTTGTGACCCACTAAATTGCTTTCATGATCCACGAATGGGTCGCAAGATGTCGTTTGACAAACCCCGGCCTGGAGGGCTCAGTGTTGAGTGTAGACTTTCCTGGAGGCCTGGGAGAGAAAGACCCTGGGACGTCACCCATTCTCCCCTTCCCCAGAGGGACTCATGCCCTTTGATCCAGGGAGACCGTTCTCCTCCCTCTCTGTAAGATACTGAGAGAAAGGAAGGACGGAAGGGAGGAGGGAAGGAGGTGCGCCCGTCACGGAAATGGCGTGGGAGCCCCCAGGAAGGACCTGCCACAGGCTCCGGTACCCAGCGCCTCCCACTTGCCGCAGCCTCTGTTCCGTCCTCCTCACCCAGCCCAGACTCTGCCCGTTGTCCTCAGGAGGCCCTCGTAGGAGGGATGGAGCTTGTCCCCATGAGGAAAGTAGATTCCCACCACTCTCCTTTACAAGGACAGGTCGGTCGGGTGTGTGCTTCAGTTTCACATAGGGGAGAAAGACGGCGGGAGGGACCAGCGACGGAACAAGACAGTGCGCAGGGGTGGGCGGAACATCATTTAGAAACCACTGATTGGCAGCAGGCCGGGCTCCTAAGGGTGTGACCTTGAGAAATGACTTCACCTCCCTGTGTCTCCGTTTCCTGCTCTGTGATGGGCAGTAGTCAGAGTATGCCACCTACTGTTTTTTAAACGATAATTTTTTTATTGTGATAAAATTCATACAACATAAAATTCACTAGGTTAACCATTTGAAGTGTGCAATTCAGTGGCATTTAGTACATTCACAATCTTTTAATTTTTTTAGAGACGGGGTCTTGCTATGTTGCCCATGCTGCCCTCAAATTCCTGGGCTCAAGTGATCCTCCCACCTCAGCCTCCTGTACATTCACAATCTTGTACAACCGTTACCACCTATCTAATTCCAGAATATTTTCATCACCCAAAAGGAAACCCCGTACTCATGAAGCAGTCATTCCCCACTTCCCCCTCCCCCATCTCCTGACAACCACCAGTCTGCCTTCTGCTCTATAGATTTAGCTATTCTGGATATTTCATATAAAGGGAATCATACAATATGTGTTCTGTGTCTGGCTTCTTTTGTTTAGTGTAATATGTTCAGGGCACATCCGTGTTGTATGTATCATCCATGGCTGAATAACATCCCACTGTGTGGCTGTGCCACGTTTTGTTTATCCATTCATCCGTTGGTACATATTTGGTTTGTTTCCTCCTTTCGGCTATTGTGAATAGTGCTGCTTTGAACATTCACGTACAAATTTTTGTTTGAACGTCTGTTTCCAATTCTTCTGGGTGTATACCTAAGAGGAGAATTGCTGGGTCATAGAACTATGGTGATTGTATGTTTAACTTTTTGAGAAACTGCCTCTACTTCATTTGAGATGGGTACATGAAGCATTTAGCACAGTGCCTGGCCCAGAGTAGAAATGAAAACAATATTTATCACCATCTGTGTCATCGTCACCATCGTGAATGACACTTTCTAAGTGCCAGGTGCTCCTCTAAACATTTAACTTGTGTTAACACATTTCATCCACATTACCATATGAGATAGACATCGTTATTCCTATTTTACACAGGGGAACTGAAGCCTGATGAGTTTTGAGTAATTTGTCCAACTTGTGACCGAAGTAGAGTTAAGGTCACAGGGAGGCCAGGTGCAGCTCAACGGGAGGGTTTTTCACTGTTAGAACCTTGCAACTGTTGGAGGAGCTGCCTCCACCAGTAGTGAGCACTCTGTCCCTGGAGGTGTGTAAGCTGGGCTAGCTGTTGAGCATGTCCTAGGAGGAGTTGGGCAGTGTGATCCCTGAGGTATCTTCCAGTGCTGTTAGGACACACCAGAACTGAAGTGTCCCTGGGCACCAGCAACTCTGAGTCAGAAGGAGGGGACATCACCGAGGGTTTGGAGAGGGCTGCTCGCCCCCAGTGAGCTCTCAGCTTGGGATCAGGGAGCCTGAACTTGTGACAGGGCGAGGAGGCCCTGGGATTGGGCCGACCGCAGGCCGGGGGTCCCTCGCCCTGGGCCTGCTGCCTGGGCATTTCTGATTCTATTTTCCTGACTTTGCAGCCTGAGGAGACGCAGAGAGTGCAGATGCAGGCCCCGGCCCAGGCCTTGGGGCTGGCCGAAGCCCAGCCTGTGGCAGTGGTACAGTCAGTGCCTGGGGCACACCCTGTGCCAATGTATGCCTTCTCCATCAAAGACTCCTCGTACGGAGAGGTAAGGTTCTGGCCGGCCCCTGCCTCCCCTCCCAAAGGCCCAGATTCCACCGAGCAGTGAGGGGCACTGGGGTGAGAATCCAGGCCTTCATCCGCTCTTCACGGGAAGTGTCCACTCTGCACCTTCTCTGTGCCTCCCTTGCTCTTGGCTGCACCGCCAGGAAACTCCCCCTGGGCCGGAAGAGGCTCATGCTCGAGCCACTCCCAGCCCAGTGGGCCCTGAGACGCCCAGGGCTGTCAGGCCAGCAGGGATTGGTGCTTGGCGACTGGGACCAGGCTGGGAGGACTTCCGGTCTGAAGAGAGGCGTGATCTGCGTGGCCGAGAGCAGAGGAGAGGGTGTGATGACAAAGGGGCCGATGGGAACAAAGGGGCCGTGGGCTCTGCCCACCAATCCCTGGAGGCACCTGACCTGGCCCTCTAACTCCCCTCTGTGCAGGAGGTCTCCAATACAGCCACACCCCAGAAGAGGAAGTCCTGCCAGACCCAGTGCCCCAGGAAGCTCATCAAGATGGAGTCCGGGGAGGAGAAGCAGGCAAGGTTGGCCTCGAGCTCGCCTGAGCAGCCCAGGCCCAGCACCTCCAAGGCAGTCTCGCCACCCCGCCTGGATGGGCTGCCCAGCCCCAGGAGCCCCTTCACGGGAACCGATTTCAACCTGCCCAACAGCAACCATGCGACCGGCAGCCCCGGGGAGGCAGGTAGGGAGGTGGGTAGCGCAGCAGCCTGTGAGCTACCCTCTGGGGTCTGGGCGCGGGGGCCCTCTTCTGCATTCTGACCCCACCTAGGGACACTGAAGCCCACAGGAGGCCCTTGTGTGTCCTGCTCTGAGCTACCACTGAAGGGGGCAGGGACAGCCCTCAGTTGGCCTAGGGGTGAGATTCTGATACAGTCAGCATGTGCTTTGCCATAATCGCAATGTCAGGAGCCTGAGGCTCACCTGCAGAATTGCATGAGTCATTGCCCCAAAACATTAATCTTACAGTGCCCGGCGCCACGCCTCTGCACTGGGTGGGTCGCCCCAAGAAATGCCTGTTGGTGGATGCATAGCACATGCCCGGAGTCCACACCCATCCTTTCCTCAAATTTTTCCACAAAGGCCACCGACCTGAGGATCTTACTTGTCTGAGATACCTCTTGTGGACACACCAGACAGGGAGTCAGAGTCCTTGGGCAGGAGATGAGGTCAACCCAAAGAATTCTGGAATGAGAGGGTTTTTCCTGGATCCGCTTCACCCCAAGTACAGCCTTGTTCTTCCTTCAAGGTCCTAGACTGAGCTCCAGCCACTGTCACATGCTGAGCCCTGATACTCCCTACCCACAAACGCTGTTGGTAATTGCAGGGTTTTGAACAACTGGGTGAGGCGTCTTTTAACTCTGCACATCCCAGCTCACAGGGCTGAGAATTGGGACAAACCGGTGTGCAAAAAGTCCCAAACCAGGTGGTGGTTAAGCTCCTCTGCAAGGAGGAAACTCGGAATTCAGGGCCAATAGTGTAATGAAACATGCACAGGTGAGGCGCGACAAGGAATGATGGAAACCCATTTATGAATAAGTCAAACCCAAACACAAAGCAGATCCACACTGGCATGTCCCTGCAGAGCACCCACCAGCCCCCAGCCCCCTAGCCCGCAAGGACCCCCCCACTGAGCACCACACCCTCCCACGTGCGCCCTGGGCAGTGCCTAACCCGTCTCCCTGCCATGTTTCAGAGGAGCGCGTCGTGGTGATCAGCAGCTCGGAAGACTCAGATGCTGAACACTCGGTGAGTGGCCCAGAAGTTCTACCCAGGACTCCTGCCTGCCCCCATTCCAGGTCCTAGGGGTCACAGCCACAGCAGGTGACTCTCAGACTCGCCTTGCACTTGGGGAACTTCCCAGCAAGGCAATGAGTCCTAAGCTGTTCTGAGGACAGTCTCCAAATGCCAGCCGCATGCCTGGAACGCCCCAGCCCAGCGCGCAGGGCAGGAGCCTTCAGTAGCCGCGTGTCTTCTTCTGTAGCATGCCTCCTTTCAGAGCCCTGTCTCTTCTCTGCAATGTCCAAGGCCTTTGTCTGGAGCTTCCTTACGCATTTCCTGTCTTCCAAGTTCTCCCTGAGGAGAGTGGACAAGAATCCATTCTCTGGTTAAATGCAGCCAGCGAGGGCCAGTGCAGGGGTGTGACACCGTGGGGCAGCCCTGGATAGGGGACAAACGAGCTTTGACTCCATGTAAGAAAGAACTTTAAAGTCATCCCATAGTGACACATGTGTCGCTAAGGGTAGTGAGCCTTCTGTCCCTGGAGGTTTGTTACTAGAGGCCAGGCTTTACCTGTCCTGGGGAACAGGGGGTCTGAACAGAGTGAAAGGTTGGACTGGGTGGCCTGAGGTCCCTTCCAGCACTCAGTCTGAGGTTCTGTATTGGAAAGTGCACGGAGCCCACGGAGAGTGCCCAGCCACCACGGTCCTTGCCAGCCCACTCCCTGCTGAGAACACGAGGAGCCTCCTGTCCCCACCGGGCCTGCAGGGCCTCCCGCCTGCCCCGCGGCACATGCCGCCCCCCAGCGTGGCTCCCCCAAGCCGCCGTCTCTGATGCTGCGTCTCCCAGCCAGCCCGCCGAGCACCAGGAGCACGCTGCTGTCCACCGCGGGATCAGCCACCTGCTACACAGAGTTCAAAGAGCCATCCGCCTTCGCCGCGCCCACCACTTGCCCCTGCGATTGCATCATGGCCCCCAGTGGCCCTGGTCTTCCCGGGTGGTCCAGGCTAGCACCCCTGCCCCCACAGGGCCCCCCAACCATCTTGCCCAGGAGCAGCCTCCCCACCTGCACAAGGCCATCGGCCTGCCCCTCCGGGTACGAGGGGCCAGGCGGTCCCGCAGCCGCTCCCTCCGAGGCTCCCACTTGTCCCAGTGGCTCAGCCGCTTTTTTGCCCTCCCTCTCTCCTCCATGGCCGCCCAGCTTGGTGCCTCTTCCCTAGGGGGGTCAGAGGGAGGCAGAGCACCCCAGGCTCTTGGGGCAGGAGTTCCCCTTGGGGATTCTCACAGAGCCCCCGTGGAGAGTCCCCAAGTCCCACCGGAAGCCTCTCCAGTTACATTCCCACCCACCCGCTCTCCCAAGAGGCCTCCCACCACCCTAGGCCCAGGCCCCGCTCAGGCAGGCCTCTGAGCACCCTGAGTGCCTCCCTCCTCTTGCTATCCTGCCCCAGTTGCTGAGCTGCCTCCAGTCCATGCGCTTAAAGCCCTGCGCATAGTAGGCGTTCATTAACTCTTGGTCAAGGAATGAACCAAAGAATGAACGGCTACGTGGACCTCTGGGCTGGGAGAACTGGGTCCTCTCCAGCTACGAGGGGAAGGCTGAGGGCGTGCTGAGATCCAGGCCGCCCTTACAGGCCTCTTTGCCCAAGTAGGAAGCTTTCCTCTCACCGTGCACCCTCCTGTGTTCCACCAGTGACATAGCCTTCCACACCCCATCCCTCTCCCCAAGTCCCTGGGCCTCTGCCAGGATCTGAGCCCATGATCACAGGGACTGCCCAGCCCGAGACCTGGCAGGCGCGGCTGCTCAATAAATACGTGTTGAACGATCACCCTTGCGAACCCTTCTTCCATGACCATCCAGCTCCCTGATGGATAGAGCCCTTCCCTGCAGGTGGCTTTTGTCTCCTCCCTACACTGGAACTTGGTTCTCCTCTGGGGAGAACCTCAGAGGCCCTCGGGTTTCCCTGCATGTCCCCTCTTCCTCCCACACTCATGAATATCAGAGGTGGGAGATGGAGTCAAGGTCCCATCCCTGCCATCTGGTACGACCCCCTGTGCCCTTGAGGTTCCAGCTGTCAGGATGGACACCACTCTCCAGCTCGTCTCAGACACCCACCTGCTTCCCTCATGGAGGGCAGACTGGAGCCCCGCTGCTGGGTGACTTCTCCCCACCCAGGCCCCGCCTTCCCCTGGCGACTCCACCACCGTGACGCCCCCACCACCCTGACGCCCACTCCCTAACCTCTCAGGGATCTCCCATTCCGCTTCAGCTGCCAGCCCCATGGCCACACCCTGTTCCTCGCCGTCACCAGCTCGGGCTCCAACCATAGCCTCCTGTCCTTGGGCTCTCAGCCCCGTCTTCACCTCCCCGCAGCCTGCGCAGCCCCCCTTTCAGCCAGTCTTTCCCCAAGGTCTCAGCCCCCTTCCCCGCAGAAAGTCCTGGAAGCATTCAGTGGCTTGCTGTCTCTGTGCTGCCACCAGGAGGCTGAGATCTGTTGGAGAAAAGCCACGCTGCTGGGAGACTACAAAGGATTGCCCCTACCCACTGGGGGCTCCTTGGTACCCCTGCCAGCTTGCCCTCCACCCCGCTTGCTCCGGCCACATCCTGACCCTCACCACGGCAGGTGGCTACACCTTCTGCCCCAGGGAGAAGACAGGGGCCCTCTGATGGGACAGTTGGCATCTTGCCCCTAATTACAGATTTACCTGTCACCATCACACCCCTTCCCTGTCCCTTCCGTTAGGGTGGAAGGGACGTCCGCCTCCCTCCAGGACTCACCCCTGTGGGCCTGGCCCCAGCCCCCCACCCCCTTGGGAGCCTTGCTCCATCTGCGCATCCGTAGCTCCTGCATCTGCTAACGCTGCCGCTTCACCTGAACGCAGCACCCTAAGACCTCGCCCCTCTTGCTCTTCAGCACCCTCCTGGCCCTGCCTCTCCCGACTCCCCCGTGCTCCCTGCCATGGCAGTGAGCCCTGCCCGCCAGCACCAGGGGCGTCCCCATGCTTCTAAGCCCAGGATCCCACTTAGTCATTACTCTTGACCAGCGTGGGACCTTCCTGCTGGGAAGATTGCCTCCTCGGGGTCGGGAGGTGTCCCCTGCAACTCTGGGCACCGCTCACTCTCCTCTCAGGTCTCTGTTCTCGGAGATGTTGTGCCTCCAACTTGGGCTCTGGGCCCTCTTCTCTTTTTAGTCTGTGTAGTCTCCAGGTGATCCCGGCCACACCCCGGCTTCAGTTACTGCCCAGGGGCTGCCGACGCCCAGCACTGGCACCTGCCTGCCAGCGTAGACGGTGGCCTTCTGACAGCTCTTCCTGGATGCCCTGTAGGTCCCTCAGACTCACCATCTCTTCCTCTCCTCTCAGCGGATTGCTCCCCTGTCTGCCCAGTTACATGACCCCAGAGCCCCCTAGGGCATTGCCCCTCTCGACTGTCCCTCACACCCAGCAGTTCTAGAGTCTTGCCTTCCCAGGGTCTGGATTCCTCTGAAATCTGGGCACTTCTTTCTCAGAATCTTGGTAAAATTAAAGCTACCACTGGCCCTGGGTGCAGGTAGAGGCCTGGGGAGGAGGGGTGGAGAAAGCATCAGAGTGCCAGTCGTCCCACTGGACATGATGGAGAACCAAGCGGAGGACCCTAAACCAGCCCTACTTTGGGGTGGGGGGAGGGGAGTGTGGCATCTCAGTGGTCAGAAAGGAGTCGGCAGGGAGGTCTGAGCCTAAGCGGGGAGGAGGTATACACACGTTTCAAGTTTTGAAGAATTAAACAGCTAGGAACCACTGCTTACTTTAGAGAACAGGCCTGGGGACATGGGGAAAGAGCCAGGGGACTGCTGCTTTTGTGTATATATTCTTTAGACACATGTTTCAAAAATTAACCATTACAGGAGCCCAAAACTGTCAAAAATATATTTAAAAACCCCAACAAATTAGGTCTCCGTCATGCATTTCTCACCCACCTTCCAGGTCCCTTCCAGGCTCCTGGTGCCCCTAGAGCACCCTCGGCACCCCGACTGCAAACTGCTGCTCCCTGGGTTGGGGAGAGCAGGGCGATATTCACAAGGTGCCACCAGCTCGCATATCCATCCTACCCTGCTCTGTGTCCTTGTGGACCTCACAGTGAGTGAAGGGTGTAGACAGGATGCTGGCCTGCTAGAATGATCACAGCTCCCAAGTACACCAGGGCACGCAGGGGCCCCACCCTTGGGCTTCAGCTGTGTCTCTCTGAGGGTTTGCTGGGAGACCGGTTGCACAAGGAGGAGTGAGGGGCAGTGGGGCACAGTTGTGGGGTGGAGGGGCAAGTCCCAGGCTGGGTTGTGGAGGACCTGGAGTGAAGACTTCTTGAAAACTGCAGGTGTGGCTCCGCAACGTCCCCGCCGTGGGGCCCCCACTTTAGGACACAAGGCAGAGAAGATAGGTGTTCTCACCCATTTTCGTGACAGGGGACTCGCTCCGGTGCCTCAGTGGCAGCAGCAGCAGAACCGGCTGGAAGCAGGAGGGGGCTCAGGCGAGGGGCAGCCTGAGGCAGACCAGATGTGGTGGGGAGGAAGGCAGGCCTGTGGGGAGCGGCGCCGGTGCGTGTGCGTATGGGAGGAGGACACTGGGGCGCTGGCTGGGGCTGCGGCAGTGGGCGGAAGGGCGGCAGAGGCCACGGGCTCGCTGACGGCTGGTGTGGTATCCCCAGGGCCTTCAAGACTTTGCAAGAGCTGGGTTTTGTATCTGCGAAAAGCAGCAATGCATGTGTCTTGCCAAACTCGTGCCAGCGGTAGCGGAAGCTTGGGTGCTCAGAAAGCCAGTCAGGAGCTGCGAGCTCTGGATGAGCACAAATGCTGATGCTGGATCTCTTCAGCAGGCTGGGTTTGGCTTGTGTCTGTTGGGCTGATGAGCAAACATGGAATGAGTCGGTGATTAGGACAATCGTTCTCAAGCCTGGCTGTACAGTTTCTTTTTTATTTATTTTTTCTTTTCACTTGCTCAGACACATCGGCATATACACTGGGAAGTTTGCACAACTACAGATTCCTGGGTCCCACCCCCAGCGATTCTAAATGAATCGGTCTGGGGTGCAGCCTGGGCTTCCAGAGTTTCTGAAAGCTACTAATGCTCGGCCAAAGTCAGGGCCCCCTGAACTGGGGGGTTCAGCTGCACATCTGCGTCAGAGGAACACTGCTCGTTTGTCTGTGCGGCAGCCTTGAACAGAGGTGACATTTAGATACTGGGATATGATATAGCAGGAGAGGCGAGAGGTTGAATCTTCCCAGATGAACCTCCTAGACTTTTGGAAGGTGATCAGAATGTCAAGCCAGCTGCTTCCTCTGAACACCCGTGCTGCAGCTGTTAGACCTGCCGTGCTGAGCTGGAATGCAGCGGGGCTGCTGAGGCTGAGGTCTGTGGCGGCGAGAAGTAGGACAGGTGTACTTGCGAACAGATTGCACGTGCATCCTAGCTGCATGTGTATCCCGAAAAAATCCTGGCTCCCACGAGGCTCAGTGTGAGCGCAGTTTTGCATTCAAAGCACTGTGCTTCTTTGAATGCAAATTATACCATTAACCAAGTATAATAAAGAAAGAAATTCCAGCATTTATGTGCATTTTTCAATGCAAGGGAATTTCCTTTCCCTGTGAAAGAGATTCCGACTCATAACCACCAGCAGCAGGTCTTCAGTCCCTCTTCCCCTTTCCTTTGGCACCAGCGTGTCCCACTGCACCGTACGGAGAGCTTCCGCGTTTGTTCCCTGTCCTCCCCCACGGGTCACATCTCTGCTCCCCGCTCATTTCCTTTTGCCCTCGTTGCATTTCTCTTCCAAGCAAATACCAGCATTTTCTGACGACTATCCTTCTCTGTGCTCCCCCTCGCCCCCGCCACCTAGTTATCCTGATTTGTGGAATAAAGCTGAGGAATGGGGGCTGGGAGTAGAACAGAAGATTGTCCCTGGTGAGCAGGGAGGGCAGATGCCCTGCGCCGACCCTCTGAGTCTGATTGGCCTGCTGGCAAGCCAAGTCTTTAGAAAAGCCTTGTTTAAATGCCCTGGTACTCCCCAGCTGTACTGCTGGGGTTTAATGTGGGACAGGGGAGAATTGTGAGTGTTCCATGGAGTAGTCATACTTCATGGAAGTCCCCAAGGGCAAGAGGACTCTTGGAGGAAGAGGAGTCAGGGCTGAAAGATCCAGCCTTTCCTCCACTGATATGCTCAGTGGAAACAGGGTGTCCTTTTGCTAAGGGAGCCAGCAGGGTTTCCTTAGAGAAGGCAGCTTCTGTAAGTTCAGGACAAAGGACATTTCCCTGGCCCCAGAATGAAGGCTCTAAAAATGAGGCTCTGGTGGCTGCCACAATGACCCTGGTGTAAAGATGGGAGAGGCAGCCCAAATAGACAGCTGTGACTGTCCGGAGAGCTCTACTCTTGGAAGAGCAGATCTGGAGGTGAAAAGACTGGCTCTAAGGCCTGCGGGACATTGCCACAAGGAGACAGGTGGAGGCACTCCAGGCCACAAAGGGGCTTTTGCAGTTAAGTTTGGAGCAAAAAGCAGAAAGAAGAAGAGAAAGGCCAGTGCTCTGTCAGTGGGTTGCAACATGGACTCCGCAAGGACACAGCTCTTCAGCTGTTGGCAAGAGGGAGCCCAGCCCCTCCCACCAGCCCACGTGAGAACACTGCTCCCTGGGGAAGCCTGGAGAGAGACACTGGATTCTCCCAAAGTGGGAGAAGATGGAGTCTGCGGTCCCCCAGCTGGCAACCTGGAGGAAGACTCCTTGTGGAAGCCTCTTCCCGAGGAGGAAACGGAGTCCGGAAGGCAAGAGAGCAGGGTGCATGAAGTCAGCTGTTGACAGCACAGCCGACTCGAAAGTCTGGAGGTGCAAGACGCCGGGCAGACTCTTATGCGATCCTTGCGCACACGGGGCAGAACCAGCTCTGGTGGAGTGGCAGCGGGTGTTTCTGGCAGTGACTGGGCGGAAGCTGGTGGACCGGAGCAGGCTATGGGACATAAGTCAAGTCACACTCAGCCATTCCTAGGAAAATCCACCAGTTAACTCACTCGTGGGCAGTAAAGCCTTTCTCTCGGCTAAAGCTTTGTTAAAAAACAAATATTTCACCTGAACTGTGGAAGGTTTAGGCCAGGGGAATATGCTAATTGTCTCCCAGGTCAGAGATGTCAGCCAGAGGCCAGAATTCACAGAGGCTTCAGTCCCAGGTGACACCAACTCACTGACAAGCCAGAGGCAGTCCCTAAAGAAGACCTACCATAGGCCTGCCCTGGACTCTGTCCCAACTGGCCCCGTGACACTAGCCGTATCCCTTTCTCCTGGTCTCTGGCTAAAGTGCACGGGTGGCATTCACAGGAGCTTCTGAGCCGGTCACCAAAGACTGAGCACCTGGGCATGGCAGCTGAGTGGATAATGAGCAACTGCTCTGCTTGTCACCACCAGAGGCTCTACCTGCTTCTGTCGTCCCAGCCCCTGGAAGGTCTCGGAGCTGGAGCGGCTGCCCCTCCTCCGGCCTTCAGTGCTCCTGCCAGGACCCTTGCCTGGAGGAGTCCAGAACTCCCAGGCGTCTCTAAGCAGTCTGCCTCGTGCTAAATGACAGGAGGGCTCCAGACTCCAGGCTCTGGGCTCCGAGCTTCTCTGCTCTCTCGCTGCCACGGACCTGCGTGTCCACCCATATGGCGGCCTTCAGGAGGCCAAAGAGCCCTCCCCTCCCCTTTGTGCAGGGACCTCAGGGGCTTTGGAGACAAGAAAGGCCAGGCTCCTGTCCCCTTCCAAAGAATCGTCTGGGATTCAAGATGAGGCCCCTTCCTCCCGTCCCAAGTTTGCCATACTTTTTCTGAATCTGCTCAGAGAGATGAAATTAGGAGAGGCATCTCAGGCCCTGCACCATAGCAGTCAGCCCCTTCCCCGAGCCCTGCAAGCAGCGCCCCTCCCCCACGCACACCTCCTTGCATACCTCACACTCCCACAGGCCGCCAGCGCAGGGGCACCGCGCGTATTCCCTTGCGCGCGCACACGCAAGCCTGGCGCGCACGTCCATTCCGCACGTGCATGTCCACCAACGCCCTCTCACCTACTCACTAAGGTGTGTGCCCTGATTCACACACGTGACCCTCACATGTGACACACCCAGCCCACACCCATTCACGCACACACACATTTTTTTCCCAGTGATAAACCCTCCTTCGTGTACACACAGATGAGGCCATCCCAGCTTGCTCGTGTGCCCCACACTCAGGCGCGTTGCACACCTGCTCCTGGCACATGCTCCCTTGGCCCTCCGGACCCCTGACCTGTGGGTTTTTCTGTGTTGCAGTCCTCCCGAGAGCAGGATGACAGCAGCAGCGAGTCCAGTGACCTCCAGCTGGAGGACGCCAGCTCCCTCAGGGTCCTGGACGCGAACCTCGACGAACTCCAGGCGGAAGACAGGCCCCTGGTTTTCTTTGACCTCAAGATTGACAATGAAAGTGGGTTCTCTCAGGGCCACCCCCACCCCTTTCTAGCTTAGTCCCTGAATCACCAAAAGAAGTTCAGGCAGAGCCATCTGTGAGGCCCAGGAGAGCTCCGAGCTCTGGCCAAGGACGGCAGCCAGACTGGGCGGGGCGCTCCGGCTCACCTGGGCTCCCAGGGGTCTCGCTGGTGTTTTGAACAGGGACATCTGCCTTGATCAGCGCCTGAAGTGTGTGTGCAGCGGGGAGCAGGTCCCTCCACAAGTTCACCTCTGACCAGTCCTTCTCGTAGACAGAGAGCCTTGGGAGCACCAGGCAGAAACAACATGTGAGCCCACGGCTCTGACGCCAGTCATCCAAGCAAGGCCTTTGGCTGTGCCTGCTCATTTCTGAGTACAGGGCCCATCCCACAGGTGGCTGCACGTGGCTGCCAACAGAGCCACGGTCACAGAGAGCTACGACCCCTTATCTCGGAAGCCCCTGACTCCCTCCATGTTCGCCCTGGTCCTACACTGCCCCTGCCTGAGCCGGAGCCCCGGGGCCATGTCCTGTGGCATGGACTCAACGTCGGGGCTAGCCCAGCCAGACAGAAGCAGAAGCAGCAAGTGCTTTCATAGTACAGGAAAGTCATTTGCAGACCTCAGCAGGAGGCTCTGGGCCATGGTCTGAGCGCAGTAGACTGGGCAGGCCTGCTGTGTGCCTCCCAGGTCTCTGCCAGGTTGCATTCCTCGGCTAAGTGACCCAAGTGCACGGAGTAGAGGGCAAGGTGGAAGGGCCTGGGATCTCTCTCTGGTGCAGTGAGTGGAGTTGTAGAAGACAGGAGGGACCTGAAGGGTTTGGCAAACTCTGGGCAGGTGGTGGGTAGGGAGAGCTCGATCCCGGGCAGGTGAGCAAGGTGTCTTAGGGGCAGCCCGACCTCCCCTCTGACCCCCGTCCCAGCAGAGCCAGGGGCAGAGCTGCGTTGGGAGGCTGGTGTTTGGCTCCTCCCAGCAGGCCCGTTAGTGGGATCTCTAGATGGTGGGTCGGCAGCCCTGGGGGTGCTCTCTACTTCTGCCCAGCAGCTCCCATGCCCCCAGGGCCTCACCCTGCCCTTCTCTCCTGCCCAGCCCAGAAGATTAGCCAGCTGGCGGCTGTGAATCGGGAAAGCAAGTTCCGTGTGGTCATCGAGCCCGAGGCCTTCTTCAGCATCTACTCCAAGGCCGTCTCCCTGGAGGTGGGGCTGCAGCACTTCATCTGCTTCCTGAGCTCCATGCGCCGCCCCATCCTGGTCTGCTACAAGCTGTGGGGCCCTGACCTCCTGAGCTTCTTCTGGGCCCTGGAGGACATTAACAGGCTGTGGGAATTCCAGGAGGCCATCTCAGGCTTCCTGGCTGCCCTGCCCCTCATCCAGAAGTGTGTGCCCGGGGCCAGCAGCTTCAAACTCAAGAACCTGGCCAAGACCTACCTGGCAAGAAACATGAGCGAGCGCAGCGCCATGGCCACCGTGCTGGCCATGCGTGACCTGTGCCACCTCCTCGAGGTCTCCCCAGGGCCCCAGCTGGCCCAGCACATCTACCCCTTCAGCAACCTGCAGTGCTTCGTCTCCCTGCAGCCCCTGGTGCAGGCGTCCATGCTGACCCGGGCCGAGGCCCGCCTCCTGGCCCTGCACAACGTGAGCTTCCTGGAGCTGCTGCGCGCATACCGCCAAGACCCCCAGGGGGGCCTGAAGAGGTACAGCTGCTACCTGAGCCTGCAGTCCACTGTGTCGTCCCCCGCCCAGCCTGAGCTCAAACTGCAGGCTCTGAGCTCCTACTTTGAAAGCCTACTAAAGGGGCCAGCCTCCACACGGCCAGAAGGCATCTCTACTCCTCTCGCTGGCCACAGCTTGGCAGAAGAGGCCTCCCAGAAGAGCTGAAAGGAGGGGATGACTGGCTTGGGGTCTCTGGCAGGCAGAGAGGGATGGGGTTTCCCTGAGCCAGGCCCCACCCATCACAGCATTCCTAGGTCCTGGTACCCAGTATTCAGTTGTTATTTGGTCCAGAATCAGTTTCTTTTCTCTGGGATCAAATTCCTCTTCTCTAAAAATCCTACAGAGAAGGTTCCAAGTACAAGCACCCACCACCCTAGGGGAGACCAGACCTCCAGCCCCTCTCTCCAGAACCAGTGAGGTCCTGAGTGAGGAAGGCATGACCTCTGGGCTCCCTAAGTGGCCCCAGTCTTGCCCCAGCCCTCCCACCTGCCACCACCGTGGGTGTCTGTCCTTGCAGCTCCTCCAAGACCCCAGCCACTGCCTCAGGGCACCTGCTGACAGCTCCCACGGAGAGCGGTCTGGGTCTGACTGCAGCCTCAGCAGCCCACGGGGACCCAAAGTGCCTTTCAAACCAAACTGCCCTTCCGAGTTTGGGTTCTCCCAGCCTCTGCCTGCCCGGAGGCCGACTCTGTTCACTTCCCCTTTCCTCCTCACATCAGCAAAGATGGAAGCTGTTGCCATGCACGAGCCCACTTCCAAAGTCTGACCCTTCTGCTTCCTTCCTCCTGGCCACACGAATGCCTCTGCCTAGTCTGGCTTTCTCTTCGCTCATCAGGCCACCAGCATGGCCCTTCACAGCCCCCACCCTTAGTCCTCCCAAGGAATGTCCAGCACCACTGAGCTTGCAGTCCAAGGACCTGCACAGCATTGGTGTCCCCTGAGAGCTTCTTAAAAATGCAGACCCACGGGCTCTTCCTTAGACCTCTGGAGTCAGAATCTTTGGGGGTGGGGCCCAGCGATCTGTGTTTTAACAGGTCTCCAGATCATTATGACGCATGTGCAAGTTTGAGAACCTCTGCTCTAACAGACTGCACCTCTGAGGGGAAGCAGTGTGCAACAGCAGAGAAAGTTCTGTCCCTGTTCCTGACTATGTACATTGAGTGTGACCTAGGAAAAGGCCCCTTCCTGAGCTCCAGTGTCCCCATCTGTAAAATGGGTTGATTGGGCCGCCTGGTCTCATACCTCCCATCCAGCTGTGCCATCCTAGGTTTTTAGGAATGCCCAACAGGCCTCTGAGGCAGTGGACAAAAAGATTTCTCATCCTTGAACCCTAGCTGCCATTCCACACCATTGGTCCTGAACCTTGTGGGCAAACCAGAGGTCAGCAGCAGAACACAGGCAGGTCAAGGCTGTCCCTCTCATTAGCAGAACCACTGTCCCATCCTCCTCCCTCTCTTCCCTGATCTTGGGATGCTTCCCAGACAGCCCAGGCCTCCAGCCTCCATGGCTGATGGCCTCAGCCTTCACATCAGTGAAATCTGTGTGCCCTGCCTCAGCCTCATCCAGGGGGTGCCCTGAAGATCCACTGAGGAATTCTGTAGGAACTTGTTGCCCCAGTGGGCATGCTGGCTTTAACAGGGAACTCTGATGCATTTAAAATAAGATTCTGATGCCGGACTGTTAAAGCCAGTGCTGGCTCTGAGCATCCTATGGAAACAGGCTGATGGATGGAGGGAGGAAGGAGTCTGGGACCCCATCCTGGCTGTGCTGATGGTCTCGGCAGCTGGCAAGGCAGCACTTGGGCAGCTCCTATCATCCTCCTCTCAGCCCAGCGCCGGGCTGAGCAGTGCCCACAGATTTCCGGTCGCACCATGCTTGCTAGCTTCAGATGTGGTTGAGGGGTGCTCTGCCCTGTCTCCACTGTCCCAACCTTTAATAAAGATGTGAATCTTGAACGTCTGACGCTCCAATTACAGACTGCTTGGCCCACCCCAGGGGAGCCACTGAGCAGCCTCTTGCCTGGAAAGGAGGGGCTCTTCCAGGCACGGGTGAGTGGGTGCATGCCCAGTGCAACTGTGCTTTGTGGGGGCTTTCCAGGACTTAGCATAGCTAAGAGCCCCTCATTGCTCAGTGTCGAGGACCTCAAAGATGTGAACCCCACATTCCAAGTGGGGAGACCCAGGGTGGGCTTGCCTCGGAATCGTCTCCAAGGGGGAGACCCACATGGAGGGAAAGAAGCTTCAACATCAAGAATTGCCTCCTAGAGGGAGCCAGGAACCAGAGACAGGGTCTGGAGGAACTTCGCCACTGGCCTTTTGGATAATCTCATACTGTTGTCTGTGTCCCTAGAGCAACACATGGTAAAACCCTAAAAACGGAGGCGGGGGAGGCCCAGGACATTGGCAATGTGTGAGTCATGTGCTGTCTTGAAAGTCAGGGATGGAACTTTTATTAGCACCTGCAGGAATTCCCACGGCACAAACATTATAGGAATTGCCCTCCCCTGGCTGGGTGAGCAGCCAGGTATTGGAAATGGATCCGTGCCACCACCCTGAACCCCACCCAACTGTCCCAGTGCCCACGTTCCAGTCCTGGAGTTTATTCTCTTAGCTTGACCCTCTGACCAAAAGACCAAGTCCAAATACGCGCCTGTGTTTCATGTTTGAGTCACATCTGAGGTGCTTACATGTCACTAACCACAGGCTTCCTGGGTGAGAGGTCAGGACACAGTTCCCGTCCTCACTTACCGGCCTGTGGCCTGGTCTGGAACGTTTAACTCTCTCGGACCCTCCTCGGGGCCCTCCCGGGCACGATGGGATAATGTGGGTCATTTTTTACTTCACGAGATCTTTGTGTGAGCCAATGAGAAAATGTTTGTGAAGATAGATTTTTAACCTATAAAGAACCACACAGATTTAAGATCTTATTTCGTACACAACCAAGATAACAGTATTATAAATTTATAAATTATGGGAAGATAAATATCTTAGATCTTAGCAAAAAAGCACATGGGCTTGTCTTCAGGGGAGTGAAGAGCAAGACCTGGGACCGGCAGACAGCTCTGCCCCGGCGTGCTGGGGCCGGAGGGAGCCCGGAGGGTCCGGGGACCCGCGCTGAGCGGCCGGGCAGCAGGTGGCGCTGTGCCGAGCCACACACAGGAGGCGGTTTCGGTGCCGGCCGTGGGCACAGAACGCGGGGACAGTCCCGCTCCAGCGCCTCCCTCCGAGACCGGAGGGCTCACTCACACCCTTGGGAAGGTCATTTAAAAATCTGCTTTGACTCCAACCCTGACGTGGCTGTCGCTTCCGCCTGCGCCACGCCCAGAGCGGCGATTCCCGCGCCCTGCGCCCTCCCCTCGTCCCGCCCCAGGCTCACCGCGAGGCCTGGGTCTAATCCCCGCCCACGCTCCAGCGGGCAGTCTCCTGCTCTGACCTCGGGCTGTCCCCACCCTCACCCCACGCCGCGGCTCCTAGCCCGGAGCAGGAGCGTCCTTTCTCACCTCTCTTCGCGCTCACAATTAAGGAAACTCCGCAGCGTGGGCGTGCGCCCCGGCGGAGGTGCACCAAATGTCAAGGCAGAGAGGGTGGCACACCGGGGCGACCCTGCCCGGCGGGGGGTGGCACTGCGAGGACTCTGCCCGGCAGGGAGGGGAGCGAGCTGGGGCTGCTCCCAGGCCCTGCCGGCAGAGGGCGCTGCAGGCCCCCCGGGCCTGGGGGAAGGCGGCCGCTCGCCCCGCAACGCGGGTGTCCAGCGCGGCTGCGGGCGGTCTAGGCTCTGGCAGCTCAGCCCTTTCTAGAGCGCCGCGCGCAGTTCCGGTGCATGGGAGATAACTTCAGGCAGGTGGCACATGGAGAAACATTTTTAAAACGTTAAACCTTTTATATTTATTTTAACATCTATCAGAAACAATGTAACCAACCTATCAAAACTCTGATTTCTGGGATAGCGTCACTCAGAATGAGGCCAAAGTGGGATTCTTTAAAGGTCCACTTAGGACAAATATTAATTAGCTGCAAGCTCAGAAGAGACACAGGCATAGCAAAACTGTGACTGTGGACGTGAATGACCTAACTTGGGGAGATACTGGGTTACCCGCGGAGTCCGGGCGTTAGGGGTGAGAGTTGGAGCTAAGGTTAGTGCCCAGGTAAGAACAAGTGTTACAGCAAGTGTTACAGCGACCGGTCCCAAAGGAATGACCGAGCGGCACGCAGAGAGTTGGAGAGTCAGCGTTTAATCTCGCAGGCAGGCCCAGAGGAGACTTGTCTCCAAATTCTGAGCACCGCTTTCTCATTTTTGTCAGGTTTTATACTTTTTGGGGGTTAGACATATCCAATAGCATACAAGCATAAATGGTTAACCAATTAGCAGTAGGATTTACAAGAGAGCCAATTAGCAGCACTTCTTACCAGCAGTAAAGTTATGACAGGCTCATAACTTTGCTTAACTGTTTTGCGGTTTTAGCTAACAGGTGCATAATTCTACTTAGCTCCCTTTGTGGTTCTAAGCAGAATTAGCATTGAAATTTCCCCAGCACAGGGGTCAGGATGCGGTGGGGTCAGAAAATCCAGGTGAAGCCTGAGGTTCGGCTTTGGGATCAGACTCGATGGAGGGTCACGTTTCATGCTTAAGGAATGGAGTTAGGAATTGAGTTAACATTGAGTTGAGTCAGGAATTTAGTTAGGAATGGAGTTAGACTCTTCATGCTACCGGTTTTTGTGACTTTGGCAACTGAAAAGTCTGGGAAACTGTGAACAGATGGGCAGGGGCTCCTGAGGAGGCCCCCTAAAGTGGCCCCCCAGGCACAGTCTGCCTTCTCCCCAGGGTCCTCTTCCAGGGGCACCTGGCGGGGGCTCTTCCCGAGCTCCTTTGAAGCTCAATAGGGCCAATGGAGGGACTGAGGCGTGGGCAGACCTCACCAGGAGTGACAGCCACTGCCACAAGCCGGTGATAGTGCTGCCAGCTAACAGGACGGAAAGGTAACTGTGTGCTACACACTACTTAACCCTCTAGCACAAGTAACCTCATTTAATCTTCTCAGCCACCCTATGTGGTTACATCTCATCCTCATTCTCCAGATGAACACAGGGGGGCAGCAAGGCCGAGGGCCTGTCAAGGTCATTAAACCTGTAAGCGGCGGAGCTGGGATTTACCCAAAGGGAGCCTGTGTCTAGACTGGCACCATCTGTGGCCCACACTGCAGGGTGCATGGCCGTGTGTTGGGAACAGGTTTCCTCTTCTCTCTCTCTTGTGCCCTCCTGGTCTGTCAGTCCCTGGTGATGTGAAAGGCAGGTCCCCGAAAGCTACCTGCCTATGTTTAAATTTATCCTAATTCTAATTTTTTCTTTTAGGGCAGTGTTTCTCAACCTTTCCTTTTTTTCATTATTTTCCTTCTAAGGAGCCATTTTAGACAATTCTTTCCCCTAACTGAGCCTCCTCCCCTCCCCCCCAGTGAAATTTTAATACCATAGATACACTGTAGATTCCTTAGGATTTTCTAGATACAAGAACAGAACATCTGCAAATAGAGATCGTTTTACTTCCTCCTTACACAGACGTACTTATGGACTGTGGTCCTTTGGAGGGTCAGAAACCAGTGTAATACCTAAGACTGTTAGCTGCTCTCCCCTCCCTGCCCAGAACAAATTTTCATCCTCTGTCGGGGGGTATTACCTCTGTTGAGGATTAAGGGTAAGGCGCCGGCCCCAGTTATAATGTAGGTAAGAAGTGGTCGTGGGTGGTGCCAGCCCCTGTGTGGGGGTAGGGGTGGGCATAGGGGGGGTTAGGCTGCAGGAAGATGGAGGGAGTGTGGGCAGGATCTCTGAGGACATGCCCCCCTGTGGTGGCTTTGGTCCTGGTCCTGGTCCCAGGCACAGGCCCAAGCTGAGCCGGGGCTAGGGGAAGGATGGGGCCAGTACCATCATTTATTTTTGTCTCTGAATCCAAGTGTCAGCTCCAGGCCCATTGGACCTGAATAAAGCAGATGTTATGGAGACTCTGTTTAGTGAAGGATCTAGAATTTTGACAGACTCTCTCCATACTAAAAGCAAAAACAAAAAACCCCAACCAACCAACCAACTAAAAACAAAAAACAGGAAGTTTAGAAGTCTCTCTACCCTTTCATGATGCATTGGCTGTCAAGCGAGGGGAAAATTCCTTCATTCCTGGCTCAAGGAACTTCCTTAAATTCAGACCAGCTGCCTGGACTATGCTACAGTCCGTTTATAAATATTATAAATATCCCAAACTTGATAGCCAAGCAGATTACAAAAGCTAGCTAGCTAACCACAGACATTTTCCAAAAAGCTAGCCAGTCAGACGAGCATGGTGGGAGACACCCCTGCGCTGCTTGTCTGATTGTCCAGCACTGCATAATTGCACAGACTGAGCGCAGACGGCCAGGCTGGATTTACTCCGCACTGACTCTCCTGTAGTTGTACAGCCTTACAGCCCTGGCTGGCCCCAGGGTGGACCCATTGTACAATAAGTCAGTCCAGCCAACAAGGAGACGGAGGCTGGGCCCACAGCGGTGCACTTGGAGAGTCAGCCTGGAGCAGGAGCTGTGCGTGTGGTAGTTAGGACATGGGCCTTGCAGAGACCTGGGTTCAAATCCCACCTCTGCTATATGACCTTGGACAAACTGCTTAGCCTCTGTGATCTCGTATGCAAATCGGGGGTGCAATATATATTTCAAAAAGTGTGAGGATTAAATGACATCACATATAGAAAGTACTAAATTTAGCAAATCAGCAACACAATAAAAAATAACACTATACATCCAGTGCTCTAGAGAAGAAGGCATTGTGCTGACTCCCAGAATGCACCATAATCACTGTCTGCCTTTTCCCTCCCCTCCCCTCCTTTCTCCTTTCCCCTCTCACTCTCTCACTCTCCTCTCTCTCCTGGTTTGTTTAGGATCTGGGTGACTCCATCCCCAACTCCTTCTCCTGGCGCCTCTATCCCCATCCCTCCAAGCCACCTCAACTGTCTCCTCTACCCAGACAGGGTCACCCTGCTGGCTGCCGGCTGGAGGGATTTATAGCAGTCCCCTCCCTCCTCGTCCCCACCTGGCTGGCTACCAGACGGTGGCAGAGATGTGGCTTGGACAGAGGGGGCCCTGGGAGAAGCAAATAAATACATCAAGTTCCCAGCTGGGTCTGGAGATAAGGACTCGGGGAGACGAGGCCGCAGCATTCTTCGCAGATGCTGCACTGCGCAGGTTCACCCTGCCCAGCCCGATTCTGCCGGCGTCCCCGGGAGAGCCTATCTGGGGCACTTCAAAGAGGACTGAGCCCAGAGGTTGTCCTTCCCGGGAGGCACTGTGCTGAGGCATCCTTCCTCAGTTTGGATTTGGTAGGGACAGGCCTGAGGAGTGAAAATGTGACAGACCCAGCCCAAGATGAGGCAGGCAGGTCGGAGGGATGTTTAGCCACACAGTGCAGGAGGGGAAACTGAGGACAACAAGGGAGAGAGATTTTTCCAAAGTCTCACAGAAAGTCAGTGGAAAAGTAGGTACAGCCCCCTAACCCCTGATCTCCTGCTCTGGACTCCCTTACACGGAATCGTGCCTGGCTGTCCCCAAGATGTGGCCATTAGAACGGGTCTTACCCGGGCACAGAATTACAGGTGCCTCTGCCACATGCCCACATCCGCCTCAGGAAGGGCTCTCCTCCCTCTGAATCTCTGCGCCAGCCAGCGAGCTGCCCGGCCGGAGACGCTCTCTGTGAGGCCCAATTTGGGGTCAGCACCCTGTTACAGATAACTCCAGGTCAAGGGCACAACCTCAGTCTCTCCCGCACATGGGCAGGGCTCTGACTTTGGTGCCCATAAGCACTGGAGGGTGGCGCAGGGGGGTTAATACAGGAGACCTGAAGTAAGGGCACTTGTCCCACCCCAGAAACAGCTGTCCTCACCATTGGCAAGGCCACATCTGCCCAAGAGTCTCAATGGCCTCCTGACCAGCAAGCCCACCCATGGCCACCAACTCTGCACGTCCTCAACCCAGACTGCCTGGGAGGGGATCTCGGAGAAGCTACCTGCTGGGGGCATTTCCCAGCCCCACCTGCTCTGTGACCTCTCTTTTGGCCTCTGTCTCCCCTCCCTCTGGTAAAGTGGAGGGGTGGGGATAAGGGATTCCAGGCCTCCAGCTCTGAGGCAACAGGTCTGAGACCTTTCAGGCTGTCATCACAGCTCCCTGTCTGTTCCTCCTCCAGGTGGGTGCAGGCTCACAGAGTCTTTCCAGGCTACTAGCGCCGATGGCCCACAGGCACAGAGAGAAGGAAATGCCTGGAAGTCCCAGCCGGCAGGGGCAGCCCTTAGCCAGCGTCTGACTGCCTGGAGCCAGGACGAACTCTGAGGTGTCATTTTTGCATGAGAGCTCTCTGGGCTCAGGCTGAGGCTGAGACTAAGCCTGAAATCACACCCTTGCTTGGCTTCTTCCTCTTCCTCTCCTGCTTCCCCTCTCCCTGACTGGCTTTTGCTGGGGAATTTCCTTAATCAACCGCTTGCACACAAAACCTTTTCTCAGGTCAGCTCCTGGGAAATCATTTCCAAAAACGAATGAAAAGAGCCTATTGATAGGGAGAGACCGAAGGTCCGAGAGAGGAAATTCAGTGGTATTCTGTCCTGCCACGTGCCTTCCCTGTGCTGTTCTGGGCTTTGATGGGGACAGTGGAGGGGAAGGCCTGGGCAGCCCTGCAGGAGCTTTGAGCCAGGGGGATGAAGCAGGAGGAGTAGACCTTGGGCCCTGCCCTCCTGGACTCTGCTGGGGGCCACACAAGAGGGAGGGAGTCTCTAAATGTGTTTATGGTGGCTTCTCTCCATGTCCTTTGATGGCAACAGGCAATAGAGAACTGAGCTTCACAGAGCAGACAGGAGTGGCAGCCTTGTTGTTGCTTGGTCGATGCACCAGGCTTCTGAAATATTCGGAGAGCAGATTTTAATCTCTAATATTACTGCCATTGCCTCTGAATCCTATGAAGCACAGGGCCTTTGGGAAGTGTTGTGAGGCAGGACGCCCCTGCCCACAGGGCAGCATGCAGGAGGTTTCAGCTCCTGGGGCCCAGAGTGCTGATGGCCTCCAGAGACGAGGCTGGTTGCAGTGTAACGGGAGGGAAACACAGGCACTGCCGAGGGGCATGAGGAGGAAGGGACGCCATGGTCCCAGACTTTCTGAGGATATCTTCCTGCAGGAAGCCCCATCAGCTGGCAGCCTGCCCCCCAGAAACCTCAGCTCGACCTGTAAACTGGCTTCTTCTAAAGCCACAGCACCCCAAGAACCAGGGCCTGGGAGAACAGCAGGCCTGGAAGGGCCCCAAGGCACCTCTAGTCCATTCTCTGCCGCTGCATGAGTGGAAACTTGGAAGGAGAGAGGGCAAGGAGCTGCTCAAGATCACACAGCAAGCCTGTGAAGCCGGAGCAAGCTTTCAGGTGGCAGAGCCCCAAGCCCGGCGTGGGCTCCCGCTCTGCCCTGCCCCCACGCTCCTCCGCAGACCAGGGAGAATTCTTCATCCTGTGTCCCACCTCGACAGCAAAGTGCCTCTCTTCTCTGCCATGGGACTGGGAGACGTGTTCAGGATGCGAAGTCATGTAGGGACATCCTTGAGTTCATAAACATCTCCTGTTCATAAATATCCAACTAAAGACTGAAGCTTCCACTGCTCCCAAAATAGCTTTGGATCCCAACACAGGCATTTCCAAGAACAGATTTTTATCCTTTTAAGAATTCCGTGAAAGAGCCGGGTGCAGTGGTGCGCGCCTCTAGGCCCCGCTACTTGGGAGGCTGAGGCGAGAGGATGAGAGGATCACTTGAACCCAGGGGTTCAAGGCCAACCTGGGCAACATAGCAACAGCCCATCTCTTAAACATTTTTTCTAATTTAAATAAATAAAAGAGTTCTGTGACAGCAGAGGATCCTCTGGTTTACACATCTACCAAAGAGAGTTTCCTGAACCTGGTCACACACACTCCCCTGACACTGACCCTGGTCACAGACTGTGGACATAGATTGGAGTAAGTTCCAGATAAAGAAATATCTCATATGGTTCCTTATAATATGGCCACTCTAATTTCAGTTAATTCTGACACGGTATTAGGTTACTCTGAACATGCAACCTCAGCCCTTCTATTTACAGGGGATTTCTTGCTCATGGCAAATGTTGAGGTTGACTGCTCGATATCCGTTTTCAGGTTAGATGATCACTCCGAGCCAATCAATTCCATCCCCTTCACCAGTGACTGGTTCAGAGACGGGCAGTCCTACGCCAACATGTGTCAAGACACAAGGAAAGGCTGTGGTTTTGTGAAAGAGAATGCAGTCTTTCCATCCCACTGGTCTGTTAACTGCAAGGGTGTTACCCCACTGTTGCTGAAGTCCTCCAGTGGCCCCAAGGGACTCAAGCTGAAGCCCCGTTAGGGTGCAGAGGAGAGAGACGAAAGAACCAGGGACTGCTGATGATGCTAAGAAGCCGAATCCACGGCCTGAAGCCAGCCTTGCTTCCTGCCTTGTGAGATGATACGCTTAATAGTTTCCATCCTTTGAGGTGGGAATCTTGTTATTTGCAGATGGAAACATCATACATGATCCCCAGTGTCACCCTGTCCCAGCCTTTAGCACAGTAAGTCCTGCTATGAAAGGGCTGGCTGCCCGGGGACTCCTGCGCGGGGGGAACCAGTCCTACCTGGGCTGGGGTAGGATTGCTAGCAGCTGCCCCCTGCGTGCAGGAGTGCTGCCTCTCCCAGGCAGACAAGCACAGACCCAGATAATTACATGAGCTGCCACTGGAAGAGCTGTTGTTAATTTTGATGGCAATAAAAGGCCTTGCCAGCATGTTAAGCTAATTTCATGAAAGCACTGGGAGGAAGGTCATGGGCTGGATCCCAGATTCTTAATAATGTGGACCTTCATTTGAGCCATTCAGGAAATTCCTCCTGGTGGCCTCCAGCAAACTGCCACAGGTTGCTTCTTTCCTCTGAAATCAACTGTCTTCCTGTAGGCAAATGTGGATTTTTGTCTTTCCCTAGAAAATAATTAAAGTCGCGTTGCCCAATAAATACTTAAACAGAATGTGATATTAATCAAAAACCGTCCACCAAGTCTGCAGCTGCAGGTCTCTCGTCTCAAACAGGCACTCTGGGGACAGCCACAAGCATCAGAGTTTGGGTTTAAGTATCTGAAACTAGAAACCTTTACAAATAACAATAGTTATTCTGATTACTACTTAGACCCATGGTGTGTGTGTGTGTGTGGAGGGGGTGGCGGTGAAGAGAGAGGTCTGGGGCCAGAGCCAAGGTCCTCCCCCTAGGGGGGAGGTAGGACACAACCCTGTAGGGATGTGTGCAGCAGAACATCTTATCATGCCTGTACCCAACTCTACAAGGCAATAATGATGGCTAATTCTATTCAGCTATTGTTAAAAAAAAAATAGTTTGTTTACTGAGCACCAAGTGTCAGGTTCTAAGTGCTTTGTATACATTGACTTCATTAATCCTCCCAGTGACCCAAAAACATAGGTACTCTTTTTTTCCTGAGGCACAGAGAGGTTAAGTAACTTGGCCAAGGTCACACAGCTAGTACCTGATGGAGTCTAATGCTAGAACCTGTCCTCCTAACCACTGCATAGAGTGCATGAGAAGGAGAGCTGGAAGCCGGGACATAAACAGGGCCTGGCTCCCCTGAGGAGTGATCTTTTGACTGGAAATTAGAAAAGGAAAGCAGCTTCTTGGGGTAAGGGGAGCTGTGTGTGTGTGTGTGTGTGTGTGTGTGTGTGTGTGTGTGTGTGTGTGCGCGCGCACGAGCGCTATGTGCGCTGCAGAAGCTGAGAGTGGGAAGCAGCGAGTTTTTCAAGAGCCTCTGGCTGGAGGGGGGAGGTGGCGAAGGTGTCCGGCGCAGGCTGCTATGTTGGGGATGTTTGACGCCCACGTGGGCCCTGGCTTTCTTGTTCTCAGAGACAAGTCCATTAAATCATCCACGTGCCACATTAAAATACACAGGTACATACAACTCTGAATGCAGTTGCAACCGCACAATGTTACACGTCCTAAACATTCCGTTAAACATGTTATTCCCAATGTTTCAGTTTTCTTTGCCCTTCGCTCTCAGCGGTTTCCTGGGCCCCCGGGGAGGCGCTCGGACCACGTGGCGGAGGTGGCGAGGTGCACAGGGACCCTGGTCCCGGCAACGCAGAGCTCAGGGTCCGTGCCAGGGACCAGTCGCTCGAGGAGGCGCTGGGAACACTGTGCGACGCCAAGCAGGGGCCGCGCCTGAGCTGGGGAGGGGAAGGTGCAGATTCCTGGGACGCGGGCTAGGTGGGCACAGGAAGGCAGGCTTCCGGGCCTCGGTTAGGCGCGGCCACTGGAACTCCGCGGCGCGCGACTGCAGAGCGGGGCAGCGCTCGCCCCGCACGCGTCGCCATTGCCCGTCTCTGCGCCGGCGGGCGGCGTCCAGCAGGGGGCGCGCGCGGACCAGCCCGGCCCCGACCCGAACGGGCAGCCGGGGGGAGCGAGTCCCGGGATCCGGCGGGGTTCAATACCCCCACACCCCAGTCCGCGATATTGAAGTTAGAGTTCGATCCCCCAAAAACGGCCAGGGGCTCCAGCTCTCGGCTCCCGGGTCTGCCTGGAGTCGGGACCGCAGTCTGGTAAAAAGCCTTGGTTCGGGTTCGGCAGGTTCTGAGCGTGGGGCCCTCCGTGCTCGCGGCTTGAGACCCTGTGTCCCTCCCCGCCCGGACCGTACCTCCACACACCTGATTAATGCCTGTTCCTTTAAAGATCAAAGACGTGGGCGGCTGGGGTGGAACGCTCCCGGTTCCCAGCCCTCCAGTAATTGTGTCGTTATTAACATTATAAACACGAGACCCGCCTTGCGGACCAGGCGGCTCCCGCTCCGCGCGCGCAGTCTTCCAGCTGAGCTCCCGCCCAGGCCTCCGCGGACTCTGCCCTGGGCGACTCGGGCTCCATCCCTGCGGAGGCCGGCACTGGGGCTCCGGGGTCGAAGGCGGGGTAAGGGGCGTCTTTCCCCCACGGTAGGCTCGGGGAACAAAAGAGTTTGCTGGAGAGTGGGCGAGAGCCGCCGGGACCCGCAGGAGTCAGCGCCCGCACCGGGGGAGCCACCGCGCCCTCAGCTGCCCTCCAGGCTCCTGGAGCCCTGTCTCTTGGCCAAATCCCCGGATTCTGCAACGCCGTCAAGAACAAGGAAAAAGGGTCTTTCTTGGTCCGCGGGCCCCGAGGGGTTACGGGGTGGCTTGCGGAGAGGTTCCCTGCAGTCCAGGGAAACTCTGGGCAGTTAGCTAGCGGGCCCATTCTCCCTTACACTCCCCAGACTCTGTCCTCCAGTTCCTCGTCCCTTCCCAGTTGTACCCCCACCCCCAAAGCCTGCCGACCCGTCCCAGCCGAAGGCAAAAGGAACTGGAAAAGAGGTGAAAACGGAGGGGAGAGTCCACAAGCCTTGAGCCTCCACGCTGGACCCTCTCTCTGCCTCCATGCCTGGCGCCCCTCCCGCAGCTCCGAAAAATCTCGACCTGCCATCCGGGACTGGACTCTCTAAGTCCCCGCTACCGGGCCCCCACTTTGTCGGATCCCTCTTCCCAGGCCAAGGCTCCCAAGACCTCGAGGATCCTGAGACGAGGATGGCATGCCCAGGACGCCCCCCACCCTTTGCTCGGTAGACAAAGAAAGTCATGCCAGTCCAGCCGCCTGCTTCACTTCAGGGCCCAGAAAGGCCTAAAAACCTTAGGGACCCGCTCCCGGCTGTCCCACTCAGGGTCCCCGGCAGGAACGGGTCACAGTGCTCTTACCCTATGGCCCTTCTCAAAGTCACCTTCCCCCAAAGGGCGCCCTCCCCCTGGATCGGCTGGGAGCACCCCAGACCAGAGCAGGCAGAGTGAAGTTCTGCATTCGGAACTCGGCTGAGCCGCCGGTAGCGATGGCAGGAGTAGGAGAGAGGGAGAGACGCGGCGTGTGCGTGCACCAGTCTGTTCATATTTAATTTACAGAGAAGCCTCGGAACCCGTGCCGGGTGGTCTCTTTAGATGCTGCGCTCCTCGCCAGTCTCCCTCTCTTCCCCACCCCCTCCTCAGCTCATTAAAATGCTCAGCACTCAAATGGGGGTATTGATCTCCGCAAAAGCCCCAAACCTGCGCCATCGACCCACCGTGAGAGATCCCCACAGCGCGGGGTGAGGGCTGGGGGACCACGTGCGGCCAGGGAGCTCGGTGTCTACAGAAAGGATGGGAGGTATGGGGGTTCTGCGTGTCTCCCGGGGCCCGTACCCCTTTTCGGGTTCTGGCCAGCAGCTCTTTCTCCTGGGCTGCGGTAGGCAGTGCAGGGGGGGCGGAAATTGGGTTTTAGCCAAATGCCTCGACATCCCCCCGCCTCCGCCCCCTTGTCACTAAAAGAAATGTCGGGGTTTCGTCAGAGATAGGGAGCCAGAGTCGCGAGCAGCGAATCTGCTGCGGCCGGCTGTTGTGCGAGGGTGTGAGACGGCAGGGCGGTGGCGGGCCACCGCGGCTTTGACGGATAGTGTGTGTGGGGGGGGGTGCGTTGATGGTGTGTTTGTGAGGCTGTAAAGATACTGGGTGGAGGGAAGGAATGTTCCGGCCTTAAGTCCTCAGCCCGCGGTGCTCAAGCTCAAGAGCAGCAGCCGGTTGTAATCATCCCTGTCGGTGCCACTGTCCGCTGCAGCCTCGGCGCCCCAATCGCCCGCAGCTGGCGAGACCTGAGAGTGAGGAGCTTGGGTGCGCTCAGGCCAGCTTCCTCCGCCCCACCCCACTTCGCGGTGCGCACCGGCCAGCGCGTTAGGGAGCGGGCTTCTGGCCCTGGTTTAGCCACAAAAGACGAGACATAAAGAGTTCCAGTTCAAGAGGCTGGGCAGGGCCGGCGGTCGGGTGGGGAGCGGGACGTCCCTTCCCCGCGCTCCCTGCAGGGCCGCGCGTTCTCGTGGCCGGGTTAGACTGGCGGGGGGCGGGGGAGAACAGGGCTTGTATCAGCCCAGATCCAGGCAAAAATGGCAGGGAGGGTGAGGCGCTCTGCTAACACTATCAATTATGCATCGTGTTGAACGTGGCTTCGGGGAGGAGGCGCTAGCAGGGGGGTGCGGGAGGGAAGGGTCCGCGAGAGCCAGGTTGCGCGCAGCTCCGGCGGGTCCCGCTCGAGTCTGTCTGCGCCACCGCCTGCATTTGCAAAAAGAGTTTAAAGGCAAAGACACGCCTCCCCCCTTCAGCCGCGCGCCTGTCTTTCCCCCAAATTCCTCAAAGATGGTTTGTCTCACGTGTTGCGGGGCGTAAGAACGGCTCGCATTCAATTAGCAGCGAAGCTCACGGACGCTGGCGGGACGGGCGCGTGAGGGTGAGTGCGCCTGAATGTGTGTGCATGCAAGAGGGGAGAACGGCGAGAGTCCCGGGTGAAGGCATGCCTGTGAAAATGTGTGTGAATGTGGCGAGAGCAAAGCACATTGGCATGATTAGTACGTGACGATGGGTAATTCTAACGTGTGAAGGTCCACTGTGGAGGGTCTGTGTGTGCGAACGTGTTCGAACATGGGGGGCCAGTGTGATGTGGGATAGTGACAATGTCAGCGGGTGTGTAAATATGGGGGGACGTGGGTTATTGGGGTGCAGCGGGCTGGGAAGAGCCCAGCCGAGGACACTGGGTGTGGGATGGACCGCCCTTGCGACCGACGTGTCTCGACCTCAGGGAGGGTCTCTATGGCTTTAACAAATGTAGATGATGCAGGAGGTGGGAGAGGCTGTGCGCGTCCCCTGCCAAGCGCGGGAGCGCGCGAGGACTCTCCAACCTGCAGCCATAGAGCTGGGAGGCGGAGTGGGGGGTGCGGAACAGAGGCAAAAGGAAAAACTGAAGTGGGACTTTGGGACCAAGGAGTCCCCAAACTCACCTGTTCCTTTCTCTGCCCCTCCTCCGTTTTCCCCACAGCCGCAGCAACAGATGCTGGAAGCTTCCTTGGACTGTGGTCCCTGCTCCGACACACTGAGTCTGGACAAGGCGTTGCAGCCGGAGGGCAGCGTACTGGGCGGCAGCGAACAACCGGTAAGCAGTAGGAACCACCCCGCAATCTCGACCCTAGTTGGGGTAGGTCCAGCGTAGGGCGCCAGACTCCTAGAGTGCCATCTGAGAGGAACCCAGAGGGGAGGGGTCCTCCCACTGGAGCAGGGGGGGGGGCGGGAAGCAGGCTCCCAAAGATAGGGTATGGAAGGGGTTCTGCCAAACCTGACAGGCGCCCCAGGTGGAGGTAGGGAGTCTGTGTAAGTGCATTTGTGTGACTGGTGATAAGGTTTTATGAGCGGGGGGGGGCCCTCAGGCATCGTGGAGCTGTGGAGAAAGGCATGAATCTTGAATCTTCTCCAGCCTCATTAGCTAGTAGCAACCCCCCATGACTTGTTGGCTGGGGGCTCCTCTACCCAACCCCGTCCCCCAGCCGCCTGGGCCCTCTGACCGGAGCTGGAAGCTTTAGTGACAGTTCTTTGAACACACCTGGCCAAGACATGGAGGAGGACCTCCCTCCCCATACAGAAGGCTGACCAAGCAGCCTAGGGCAGGCGACTTAGGCTATAGCCAGAGAAGGGCATGGAGGTCAGCTTCCCCAGATCCCACCTCAAGCCACTGGGGCAAATTCTCGGTATTGCTTATCTGCTTGGTTTTCGGTCCCAGTGGAGAGCCGTGTGCAGGCACAAGTGCACTCCTGTGTTCCTGTGTGTGGATCAGTTCGTGTGAGAACTTGTGTCCTTATGTATTTCAATTCTCACAATGGATAGGAAAGCGCTTTGCACCAGGGTGAAAAACACTTTACAAATGCTGGGTTCAGTTGAGAGAATGAGGTCTCCAGGGTATATTGCATCCGTGTCTGGGGGGCTATGTGTTTGTGTGTCTACGAAATGTATTGTGAACCCCCGATAGAGAATCAGGTCCTCTAAACCCCTGCAGAAGTTGGCAGTTTGATGGCAAAGCCCCAGCGTCTGTTTGTATTGTTGTGCGCCTGCACCGGCATGTGTGTGAGTGCTGTGCGTGGGACAAAGGGTTCCAGGGAGGACAGCCAGTCGTGGACAAAAATATCCTTTCTGTGTATTCATTTCACCCGGTAAACGAAGGTTTGCAAACACCGAGAGGGCTTCAGTGTGGAGCGCTTGTAGACCAGCAAGCAGTGGAGTCTATGGAAGGGCCAGCTCCCCAGTGAGGGGTAGATAGGGAAAAAAGAGCGATATAACCCGACGCTGGCAAAAAGTCAGGGCCCTGGGAGGGAGCATCCATTGAACTTCGAGACTGTTATTGACCTTCCTCCACTCCTGCCCAAGAGAGGATCCTGTCATAGAGGAGGTTACTGGGCACAGAGGAGTCCTGGGACCTGTGCTTGATGCGTTTGCAGAGGCTGACCTTGAGAGAGGAAGGAAGCTGGGGTTCGATGAGTCACCTTCTCCCCTCTTCCCCCGGCTTCTATCTGCAGGAGCCGCGATGGCGCCACTTCAGGCCCTATGGTTGGCCTGGGCGCTGCTAGGAGTGGCGGGAGCGTGTCCGGAGCCCTGCGCCTGCGTGGACAAGTACGCTCACCAGTTCGCTGACTGCGCCTACAAGGAGTTGCGCGAGGTGCCCGAAGGACTGCCGGCCAACGTGACCACGCTTAGTCTGTCGGCCAACAAGATCACCGTGCTACGACGCGGGGCCTTCACCGACGTCACGCAGGTCACGTCACTTTGGCTGGCGCACAATGAAGTGCGCACCGTGGAGTCAGGTGCACTGGCCATGCTGAGCCAGCTTAAGAACCTCGACCTGAGTCACAACCTCATATCCAGCTTCCCGTGGAGCGACCTGCGTAACCTGAGCGCGCTGCAGCTGCTCAAAATGAATCACAACCGCCTGGGCTCGCTGCCCCGGGACGCACTCGGCGCGCTGTCCGACTTGCGCTCGCTTCGCATCAACAACAACCGGCTGCGTACTCTGGAGCCCGGCACCTTCGACGCGCTAAGCGCGCTATCACACCTGCAACTCTATCACAATCCCTTCCACTGCGGATGCGGCCTTGTGTGGCTGCAGGCCTGGGCCGCGAGCACCCGGGTCTCCCTACCGGAGCCGGACTCCATTGCGTGCGCCTCGCCTCCCGCGCTGCAGGGGGTGCTAGTGCTCCGTTTGCCCGCCCTGCCCTGCGCACCGCCTAGCGTGCGTCTGAGCGCGGAGCCGCAGCCGGAGACGCCCGGCACTCCCCTGCGCGCCGGCCTGGCCTTCGTGTTGCACTGCTTAGCCGACGGCCATCCCACTCCCCGCTTGCAGTGGCAACTTCAGATTCCGGGTGGCACCGTAGTCTTACAGCCGCCGGCCCCGAGCGGGGAGGATGATGGGGACAGGACGGAGGAGGGGGAGGGGAAAGGAGATGGGGACGTGATGACGCAGACCGAAGCGCCAACCCCGACTCCCGCACCCGCTTGGCCGGCACCCCCAGCCACCCCTCGCTTCCTGGCCCTAGCAAATGGTTCCCTGTTGGTGCCCCTCTTAAGCGCCAAGGAGGCAGGCGTCTACACATGCCGTGCACACAATGAGCTGGGCGCCAACTCCACATCAGTACGTGTAGCGGTGGCAGCAGCCGGGCCCCCAAAGCATGCGCCTGGCGCGGAGGGAGACCCCGATGGGCAGGTCTCGACCTCTGAGCGCAAGTCCACAGCCAAGGGCCGGGGCAACAGCGTCCTGCCCTCCAAACCCGAGGGCAGAATCAAAGGCCAAGGCCTGGCCAGGGTCAGCGTCCTCGGAGAGCCGGAGGCGGAGCCGGAGGAGGAGGCAGGTGAAGGAGAGGAGGCAGAAGATCAGACCCCTGCGGACCCGGCGGAGAAGCAGCACTGTGGCCACGGGGACCCCTCTCAGTACGTGTCCAACCACGCGTTCAACCAGAGCACGGAGCTCAAGCCGCACGTCTTCGAGCTGGGTGTCATCGCGTTGGACGTAGCGGAGCGCGAGGCACGGGTGCAGCTAACGCCGCTCGCGACGCGCTGGGGCCCCGGGCCCGGCGGGGCTGGGGGACCAGGGCGACCTGGGCGGCGGCCCCTGCGCCTGCTGTATCTGTGCCCCGCAGGGGGCGGGGCGGCAGTGCAGTGGTCCCGCGTGGAGGAGGGCGTCAACGCCTACTGGTTCCGGGGCCTGCGGCCGGGCACCAACTACTCCGTGTGCCTGGCGCTGGCGGGCGAGGCCTGCCACGTGCAAGTGGTGTTTGCCACCAAGAAGGAGCTGCCGTCGCTGCTAGTCATCGTGGCGGTGAGCGTGTTCCTGCTGGTGCTGGCCACCGTGCCCCTACTGGGCGCCGCCTGCTGTCACCTGCTGGCCAAGCACCCGGGCAAGCCGTACCGGCTCATCCTGCGGCCTCAGGCCCCAGACCCCATGGAGAAGCGCATCGCCGCCGACTTTGACCCGCGTGCGTCCTACCTCGAGTCCGAGAAAAGCTACCCGGCAGGCGGCGAGGCGGGCGGCGAGGAGCCAGAGGAGACCCCAGGGGAGGGCCTTGACGAGGACGCGGAGCAGGGGGACCCAAGTGGAGGCCTGCAGAGGGAGGAGAGCCTGGCAGCCTGCTCACTGGAGGAGTCCCAGTCCAAGGCCAACCAGGAGGAGTTCGAGGCGGGCTCCGAGTACAGCGATCGGCTGCCCCTGGGCGCGGAGGCCGTCAACATCGCCCAGGAGATTAACGGCAACTACAGGCAGACGGCAGGCTGACCCTCCAGCCCCGGCCCCCGGCCAGCCCATTCCCAACCCCCACCTGGGGGCCTGAGAGCCGAAGCCTTGGCCGACAGGACTTATGTCCCTCGCCCCGACTCACTCACTCCGCCCCCTTACCACTCCCCAATCTTGACTACTAGGGACTTCTAGCAGGGAGGGGACCTACTTTACCTCCTGCCACTCATGGCTGTCATTTTCCCTGGGGGCTGAATCCTCCCCTCCAGCAGTGCCCCCGCCCCTGGCACCACAGAGGACACGCCCTGCGGTGGGGCGGAATCTGTGCCCTCCACTCTCATCGCGGTTGTCTGCCAAGCCCGCGTCGCAGCCTCCCCGCGGTGGGCTCTGGAGCCAGGGGAAACGGGCGAAGACGTTGGGAACCTCTGGGCGGAGGGCCCAGGAACCGCCGGTGGATGTCCCTGGGGGGAGCGCTGTGGGGTCCGGCCTCGACCCCTACTCCACCCTTTCAGGGCTGCATGTCCCAGAAGCCAGCACCCCCTAGTTTTTAGTTCCAAGTCCCCCTCCCGCAGGGAACCAAATCCTTCTGTCCCCCCACCCCCGTCCGCTTTGGTCCAGCTGGAGCCGAGCCGGGTGCCTGGGGCGCCTGTCTGCTCCGTGCCCAGATTTTCACATTTTCGTTGATTTCAAAGACAGCGACATTCCGGGTCTGGTGCTAACACCTTCCCAGCCTGTGGGAAAACGGGGCGTGTGTCGGAGGGCGGGGAGGGCACCCATTTTCTCCCGTCTCTCCCCTAACTTAAAGCGCCGCAGGGCCGCGCGCCCCTTTTCTGCGGAGGGCTCGGCTTGGTCCCGGGCCAATTCCGTTGTCAGCGCGCGGGTTTCCGGAGATCGCCCGCTCGACAGCGCCGGCTCCCCCGGCCGCGACCCCAGCGGGAAAGCGCCGGGCGTAGGAGGCCAACTCGGGCCGGGGCTGCGTGTCCCGAGGGCTGCGCGGTTCGCACAAAGCCCGCGCGGACTGTGCAGGGGATCCGGACGGAGCGAAGCCCCTCGATCCTCGCGTCTCCCCGCCCCCACTTCCGCGAGAACATGTTTGCCGGCCTGTAGTCCTAGACGAGCGTGCTGTGTAGGAGAAAAGTCTGTGTTCTGTAAAGTGTGACCGTGTAGTGTGGGGGCGGGCGGGCGGGCGGGGAGAGGGAGAGGCGGCGCGGCGACGCGGGCCCGGGTCCTTTTTCGTTTTTGAAGGGAAGCGTCGGGGTTGGGTGGGGGGAGTTTCGGTCCTCGGGACCAGCCCTCTTGCGAAGCGCAGCACAAGCGCGGCCCGGGGCGGAGTAGCCCTCCGGAACCGTGCCCTTTTCTAAACTAGTCTGTATGTAAACAGTCAATAAAGCATCGATTGCAACCGGGCTCGGTGGCTTTTTGTCGGAGGACAGAGAAAGGGGCCCGAGGGGTAAAGGAGGAAACCGCAGAAGGAAGGAGCCCCTGGGAGCCTCCAGTCGGGATCCTTTGTGTGATTCCGTGTTTGTTTGACTGTCCGGTCAATTCGTCAGGTGTTAGCACCAAGCCCTGCTCTTGGGGCCTCCAACTTCCGGGGTGGGGCGAGGAATACACATGCGATGGGGGCTGGAAGTCAGTGGGGACAGGTCATAAGAAGGGAGGAGTGGGCGTGTGCAGACCCTGAACAGGGAGCTCCGGGAGTGTGTGTGCTCGCGCATTTGCACTGGAGTGTGTGCACCATCCTCTTCGGGTTGGGACCGCCGTCGTGGCAGGGTGTGGCTGTGTGTGGTGTCGGAACTGCCTGGTTTGACTCTCAGCATCAGCCTCTGAGCTCTCTCAGAAGCCAGTGGGACGGGGAGTCATAGGAACAAGGCTGCAGTGGCTTGCACAAGAGAAGTCACAATAGCACAAGCTACAGGGCAGCAAATGAGGTGGAGCAGAACAGGGGGGACCTGGCAAAGTGGATTCTCCAGAGCAAGCTGGTGCCTTTACCCCGGGAGCCAAGCGCGTGTGTCTCAGGGGTGCGCAGCTGTTGGGGTGCGCTAGGGTGGGGGCACTTGTGGAATCGGGGTTGAAAGCACACTGATTTCACGGCCCTTTAAAGGAGGCTTCTTGGGTGGGGAACAGGAGAGGAGGGGACTGAGAACAGGTGCTGTGCTCCTGACTAGCCCAAGTGCTGGGCCAGGCGCCTGTGTGTCTGGGCAGAATCCCCCCATGCTGGATGGGAAGAGGAGGGTGGAAGAGGAGAGGAACAGGGAGGAGCAGACAGTGTCCAGAGTCCACCCCTCTCCGCCCTTCTCCTGCTTCCAACCTCTTCTCCTCTTTCACCTTCTGTGGGTATCGTGTCTCCCTAAGTAGATCAGTCCAGGCTGGGGAACAGACCCAAGTCCGGATGCCCAGGGCTCTATTCTAGCCCCAGGCCTGTCTCCTGGCACAGGTGGTGGCTGTGACGGTTCCAGAGGCCCTGAGCCCAGGTTCCTTTCCCAGACCAAAGCTCTTGCAGAGAAAAATTCCCTTCTGAGGGCCACAGCCTGAGAGCCCTGCTCCTCGTCACCACTCAAGCCCTGTTGCTGCATCCCACCCCACTGCCTGGGGCACAACTCACGAGTATCATCTATTGTGAAGAGGGCTGCTTTGTTCCACCTACAAACTCTGCTTTTGAGCAGGGGGCAGGGACTGGCGCAATTCCTAGGGCTGATTCAGGAATCCCCCCACAGGACTGCATCTGGGAACAGGCCTGGCTGGACCACTGAGGGCTCAACGGTTTTGGTCCAATCCAATCCTCTAGTCATGGGTCTCCAATGTGGAAAAGTGCTCCTTCCTGTCCCTCCCTGTCCTAAGTATTGGGGACCCTCCTGGAGACCCTCTAAGGTACCAAGTGCCCACTATGGAAGGTGCAGAGGAGCTGAGAATTCTGCCCCTTCTTTGTCCAGGGCCAAGCTTCCTAACGGATGAACAAATACTGCTCAGCTGGACCTTGTGCTCCCTGGACAAAGCCAGGCCTACAGGCTCAGCCCACAGGACAGGAATGAGTAGGTGCTGGAGGCCAAGGACCAGAGTCCTGGGACGCTGCAGACTGCCCAGTGAGATATCAGCCTTCTTAGGAGCTCTCCAGTTTCTGTTCAAATGTTTGGAATGGTCCCCGGCCTCTGTCCTTCCTTCCTATCTCCTTTTACATTTTATTATTTCATTTCCTCCCCCTGGTTCCTCTCTGTTCTCTTTTCAGTTGTTCCAATTCAACTACCCATTTGAGGTTTAATTTATTTTTATGGCGTCCCTATCAGGTGGTCCTGCAACCTTGGCTTGTACCTGTCCAGGGATGGGGGGCTCACTATTCCCCCTCTCTCACTCCCCCCCCCAACCATTGTTGAGCAGTTTAAAATGTATCTCTCCCTCACTTCCGCCTTCAGGCCTGACTGCCACTGGCAGCGCTCTGTGAGAAGGTGCGGAGGTGTGGAGGTGTGAGTCTGACCTCCATCCCTCACTCAGGACCCCCAAGCTTGTCACTCAATGCACTATCTGTGAGCCTTGACTGCACGCTTCAGGTCTGTGCTGGCCTAGCTCTCTCCGGTGTGTTTGCCAGGAAACTCATTTGGATACTACATGGGAATGGAGTCTAACGAGGTGTGTGCGTGTGTGTGCGTGTGTGTGTTTAAATGTGTACTGGGGGACCTGGGATATAGTCAGAGAATGCAATATGACAGCAGTAGCCTCAGAACTCAGTGCAATTTATCAAGAGCAGTAATTCTGTGAGCTACAGAAACCAGATGCCCAGGACGTGGCCTTGAATCAGATCAGAAACCTGTCTTCGGAGAGGTGATTTGAAAGGAGTGCCTCCCCCACCTCTAAGTATTTCCTAAAGATCAACTGGAATGAGAACCATCTGGAAGATCACTATAGAAAGTCCATTAATAAAAAAGAGCAAAGGAAAGTGGGGCTTCTTTGAGAAAGAAGCAGCGGGGGTAGGGTGCTCTGCTTCCAGATGTTTTGTTCAGAATGCAGCCCGCTACCCATACCATCCGGATAACACCACAACTAGAGCTAACATCCCCAAAGATTAGCTTCGTCAATATATGTTTGGACTGTTACTCCCTGGTGGTGGTATAATCTCAGTTTTCCCTCCAGGATCTCGGGAAGATACATTTTGGTAGGTAAAGGGAACGAAATGACACCTTGCTGTGACTGCCTTACTCCAGATTTGCTAACATCAGGGCCCCAGTTATGGGACACTCAGACCTGCTGCATCACCTGCAGAGAAAGGACCATGGCTGCGTGAGCATGGAGTGACGGAAACTGGGAGACCTTGTCCTTTCAGGGATGAGGTGCGTACTCCACAAAAAGCCAAGCCCAGGTACCGTGACATAAAGAAAGGCCCCTTGTCTCTGCCGTGAATTGTCAAGTCTGACCTAACAAACACCTTCACCTTATAAAGCTCCGACATAAAGACATCAATACGAGAAATTCTGCCGGGCAGTTGGGGATGGAGCAAGCAGAGCTGTTTCAGTTGTAATGTGTCAAATAATTGATTGCATTTGAAGCACACCCACTCACACCTATGTGTTCAGTGACAAGATTTTGCCCTGGGCCTCCATAGAGAATAATGGCATATTGAGAATGAAAGATCCGCTGTGGCTGGCACAGAGAAGAGATTAAATTTTTAAATGTCTTGCGATACTAGCATTTCATTCAAAATATGACCAGTGCTGCCAATGAGACTTTATATGAATTTTTTTAAAAAGCCATCCAAAGACCCCATGATGGATAGAAAATGAAACCAACTTGTTGGCTTAAATTAGTTGGAAATTTGTATCATCCTGTGATTGAATAAGTAATTTAAGTAATTTGAAGATGGTATGATTTTTAAAATTGTGCTAATTATGTGTGCTTTGTTTGGACATGTGAATGTAAGTTTAATAATTAAGTTTAAGTCCACATGGGACAAGAAGAATAAAAGTGTTTATATTATTATTAACTGTTTACTGCTTAACATAGCCCCATGTGTATTAGGAGTTAATTTGATTTTGGCAAATTAGATGCATTTTCTCTTAGCAACACTCTTGCAAACTGGTTCTTAAATTGAGTCTAAAAGCCATTCAAAGCATCCAACCACTTGAGAGAAAAAACTGCCATGATCATAGAAATCAGAAAGGAACTTCATAAGAATTGATCAGTGTTGAAATGGGGAGAGAATGGGAATGGGAAATTAATTATCAAATGCTTCTTAATAAAAGTGGCTTATCACACATCTAGACTGACTACGAATGCTAATGGTCACCACCTAATAGTGGTATAATGTTATAAATGTTAGTAGCTAACATTTATTGAACTCTTACCATATTCCAGGCATATACTATGGATTTTATAAACATTATTTTATTAATTCTTACAATAATCCTGTGAGGTGATGATATTATTCTAATTTGCAGGCAAAACTTGCTTGGAGGAATACTATGTAGTCAAAGGACAGAGGAGATTAGTAATCTGTTGAAGGTCACACTACTGACGATTTGCAGGGTTGACGTTTGTTCTTTGGTTGTCTGACTCCAGTGCCAGAGCTCTTAGCCACCAAGCCAAACCTCCTCCCAAGACCTCTATAAATCAGATTAAATGAGGGATAATATATTTTATATATTGTTAAATTTGCTGCTAATTTTAGTTTGTCTATAAAAAGGGTTTCTCCTGCTGTCTCTCTTATTTCTCAAAGTAGCATTTTCCCCCTGATTATAAAAGTAATGCATGCTTCAACCAGAACTCTCTTTTGTTGCTATTGGGAATATAAATGGCTATAACCACCTAGGAAAATGTTTGGCAATATACTAAAGTTAAAGATACATATACCTTATGACTTAGCAGTTTCATCCTGTGTATATATCCAGTAGAAATGAGTGCTTATGTCCATCAAAAGACAGAAGAGTATTTTGGTGTATACAAGTACAAGGATGTTCATGGTGGCTTCATTTGTAAAACACCCAAATTGGAAACAACCCAAAAATCCACCAAGAGTAAAATGGGGGAAATAACCTATGCTGTACTCACACCGTGGAATATTACACAAGGAAGAGCAAACTGCAACTACATACAACAATACGTATGTCATGCTGAGTGCAAGAAGCCAGACACAAAAGAATATGTAATGCATGATTTCATTTATAAGAAGTTCAAATATAGGCAAGACTAATTTTTGGTGAAAGAAGTCAGAATAATGTCAGAAGTTACTAACTAGGATTAGGAGAGGGCTCAAAGGAGCTCCTTGAGGTGGCAGAAAGGTTCTATACCTTGATCTGGGTGGTGGTTACATGGGTGTGTACCTATGTAAAAATTCATCAAGCTATACACTGAAGATTTGTGTACTTTATTGTATTTGTTATACGTGAATTTTTAAAAACGGAAAAATAACCCTTGGAAATAAGATAAAAAAGTAATATGTGCTCATTATAGAACAGCACCGTCCAATACAGTAGCCACTAGCCACGTGTGGTTATTTAAATTTATAATTTAGCTAAAACGAAATAAAATTAAAAACTCGGGTCCTCAATCCCACTAGCCACATTTCAAGTGTGCAATAGCCACACATTGCTAAAGGCTGCTGTTTGTGTGGACGGCAGAGCTGGGGAACATCTGCAGCATCACAGAAAGCTCTATTGTTAGTGCTGTTACAGGAATTGGAAAACATAGACGTTCTGTAGAAAAAATAATTTATTATTTATAATTCCCTCTGCCAACAAAAACCATAGTTAACATTTTATATTCCTTCAAGTCTCTTTCTAAAATGATTTTTGATCAAATTACACGTAGCATGTGAATGTGTTCTTGTACTAACGTATTGATGAACTGAAACTCCCTTTGACCATCGCCTGCAAGCCCAAAGCTCTCCCCTGTGGTAACCGTTCTCACTAGGGTAGCACGTATCTTTTCAGACCATTTTTTGCATGCACATATAAACATGCATGTATCTGCATGGAAATATACAGCAGTGACATTAAGACCACCCCAACTTAGAGACCTTCCATCCACCTGGTTCTGTGCAGTCTGTCCAAGTGCAGGTGAAGAGTGTTATGGCCACAACCGCATCCCACCAGGTGTCTCCTCCCCTTCATCTTGAGTTGCTGTGGTCCTGAGATATTGTGAGACAGGATGTCACCAAGTCAGATGGACACCAGGCACAGTCTCAGTGCAGAGCTGGCAGGTGCCACTCCTGTTGGGTGTTCCCAGAGCAATGTGTTACCTGTAAATTAAGCGGGGCCTTCACTCCCTACTGACTGTGGAGTGCTGGCCTGTGGCCAGGAGCTTGTGAAGGTGGAGTCTGGGAGGTCTGCAGGCATGACTCAGCGCCCACTGGGTGCTCTCATGGAGGTCCTTTGCTGCTTTCATGAGCTCCACACTGGAGCATGGGACTGTTGTTTTTATGTTACATATACTTTACCACAATAAAAAAAAGTTTGCAATGCAAGTTCCAATTTCCTCTTTTTTTTTTTTTTTTTTGAGACAGAATCTCACTGTGTTGCCCGAGCTAGAGTGAGTGCCATGGCGTCAGCCTAGCTCACAGCAACCTCACACTCCTGGGCTCAAGCGATCCTTCTGCCTCAGCCTCCCAAGTAGCCGGGACTACAGGCATGAGCCACCACGCCTGGCTAATTTTTTCTATATATTTTTAGTTGTCCAATTAATTTCTTTCCAATTTTAGTAGAGACGGGGTCTCGCTCTTGCTCAGGCTGGTTTCAAACTCCTGAGCTCAAGCAATCCGCCCACCTCGGCCTCCCAGAGAGCTAGGATTACAAGCGTGAGCCACGGCGCCCGGCCTCATTGTGGTTTTGATTTACATTTTCATGATGATTAGAGATGTTCAGCATTTTTTCATATGTTTTTTGGCCATTATTCTGTCTTCTTATGAAAATTTCCTGTTCATGTCGTTTGCCCACTTTTCGATAGGGTCGTTTGATTTTTTTCTTGCTGATTTTCCTGAGTTCTGAGTAGATTCTAGTTACCAGCCCTTTATCGAATGTGTAGCATAGGAAAAGTTTCTCCCATTGTGTAGGTTGTCTGTTTGCTCTTGTGACAGTTTCTTTGGCTGTGCAGAAGCTTTTTAATTTGATCAGGTCCCATTGATTTATTTTGGTTGTTGGTGTGATTGCCTTTGGGGTCTTCTTCATAAATTCTTTGCCTAGGCCAATGTCTAGAAGAATATTTCCAACATTTTCCTGTAGAATTCTAATAGTTTCACTCTTTAGGTTTAAGTCTGTCACCCAGTGTGAGTTGATTTTTGTGAGAGGTCAAAGGTGTGGTTTCTGATTCAGTCTTCTCCATGTGGCTATCCAGTTTTCCCAGCACCATTTATTGAATAAGGATTCCTTTCCCCAGTGTATGTTTTTGTCTGCTTTGTGAAAGATTACATGGCTATAGGAGGATGGTTTTATATTTGGGTTCTCAGTTCTCTTCGACTGGTCAAAGGAACTGGTACTGTTTTTGTGCCAGTACCAAGTTTATTTGATTATTACAGCGTTGTAATAAAGTTTGAAGTCTGGTAAATTAATACCTCCTGTTTTGTTTTTATTGCCTAGATTGTTTTTGCTATACAGGGTCTTCTGCGATATTATACTAAGTGTAAAATTAATTTTTCTAC
>CAUYSK010015848.1:0-29192 GCA_963575035.1 Avahi laniger | reverse complement strand
CGGTTTGGAGACACTGAAGTGGGGCAGAGGCCAGATGCCCCGTTCCCATTTCCCCACCCCTTGCTGGCTGTGTGATCTGGGGCAGGTGGGCCTCAGTTTCCCCCTCCATGAAATGGGGTCAGGGTAGCACCCACCTCACTGGTTTTGCCAGGTGGGCCCCACCCCAGTCTCTGTGCTTGGCGCCGGCCGGTGGACTTGGGGGGCGGGGCTGCTCCTCGTTCTCCCCCCCATGTGCCCCTCCCCTCGGATGGTCCGTGTGGCCCCCCGGGCTGGGCCACATCCCCTCCTCCCCAGGCCCCATCCGCGCATGTCCACGCTGCTGGCCCCACTGGCCTCCGTTTGGCGGCCCCGACCCTGCGCGGGTAGGGCTGGGAGGGAGAGAGGCTCCTCCCGCCCCTGGCCCGCCCGCAGCTGCCGCAGTCCAGCGGCGACCGAGACCTCGGTGAACTCTCGGCGATTGCCTCTCCGCAGCTTCGAGGAGAGCTTGGGCCGCCTCAGCTGTCACTGGAGAAGGAAAATAAAATGTTCTGGTGGCTTCTAAATGGAAGGGCTGCAGAGCCTGCCCTCCCGCCCTGGCTGACCGCACTGCTCGCTGCCAGGGGACAGGGACCAGGCGACACCAGCCCCCTGGGACCAGGGAGGCTCCCTGTTTACTCAGAAAAACCTGCCACCTTGAGGCCTTGCCAGGGAGTGGCCAGTGTGGCCCCCCAGCCAGGAGGGGGCTGGGCTGAGCCTGGCTGGGGTGACCACAGGGGGGTCTTTGCCCCTTGTCCGGGGGATGGGCCCAGAGCCGGCTGCCGCAGACCTGGGGGGAGGCCCGGAGGTGGTGGGGTCCGGCAGGCAGGCGCTCGCCTGCACGGAGGCTGGAGCCCAGTGGAGGCTGAGCCTGGTGGAGACTGGAGCCCATTGGAGGCTGAGCCCAGTGGAGACTGGAGCCCATTGGAGGCTGGAGCCTGTGGTTCTGCTCCTCGCAGGGAGAGGCCGAGGCTGGGTCGGAGGAGGGAGGAGATCGATGCCTCCGTGGAGCCCTTGGGACTGACAGCGGCGTCCTCACTGGCCCTGCCTCACTCTCTCCACTCAGCTGTGTGTTAGACCAGAGGGTCCCACCCGTCCTGTGGCCACACCCTGGAAATAAACCCCTTGCCGCCCTCCCTGGCTCTCCACACTGCAACCCTGCCGGTTGATTCCGGTTTCTCTGACCCTCGGCCAGTTCCCACCTCCAGGCCTTGGCACTGGCTGTGCTGCTCCTGGGGTGCTCTGCCCTCTTGTCTCTGCAGGGACAGCCGCCCTGCACCTCAGCCTGACTCGTGTCCCCTCCTGGGGGAGACCCTCCCCGCCCCTCCCCCGTCACCCTTGCAGCGCGCTGCGGTTTAGTCCCTGCTCCAATTGCTGCTCTGGGAAGTCTTGCTCATTTATTGGTGCAGCCGTGGGGCGTTTGGGTGGGCATGTGACCGTGGCCCCCCAGCCCGTAGCAGGGGCTCTGTCCCTTTGCTGATGGGCTGAGGGTCGACGGTGTCCTGGTTGGAGCAGAACAGCTGCCTCTGGGTTGAATCCTGGCTGCTCTGCCCTCCTGCAGCTGTGTGGCCTTGGTGGTGGCTCCCAGTCTCTGAGGGCGGCAGATGGTTGGTCTCTGTGGCTGGGGTGAACTGGGCGGGCTTCCTGGAGGAGGAAAAGGTGGTGCTTGTGTCGGTTCTGGGAGTGCAGAGAGCTGGGTGAGGGGGCGTTTGGCAGAGTTGAGGGCAAAAGTCAAAGCTGGGAGGTGGCCCTTCTGGGGCTTGTTTTGGGGCTGGCGAGGGGTTGGTGCCGGGTGGGGGCAGGTCTCAGCCGTGGGCCGTGGATGGTTGCGGCGGGCTTGGGGCAGGGCAGCCCTGGAAACGTCCCTCCTGCCTCTCTGCGTCACTGCGCAGCCGCCGCCGTTTGAGAAGATGCTGCGGCTCCACCCGGGAACACGCAGAGCCCCGTCCGCACCGAGATGCCCAGGGCCGGCCCATCCTGCCCCGCCCTGGGTCCCCGGCTCCCCACGGCCTGATGAGCTTGGCCCCGGGAGAAATCCTGGCTCGTTCACTTCCTAACTGTGTGACCCTGGGAGAGCTGCCTCCCCTCTCTGAGCCTCTTGGTGGCCAGGGAGAGCCCCCTGGACTGAGCGCTGCCGGAGCCCGTTCCCATTACAGGACATGCTGCAGGTGGCTGGCCACCGAGGCTTCCGGAAGCCAGGGCCGGGCCGCTGTGGAGATGTGCCCGGGCCCTCCCTTTTCCAGCCTTCCCGCAGGGCCTGTCTCGGGAGCTGCCGCAGATGGCAGGACCCAGTGCCAAGCCTGGGGGCATCGTGGTGAAAGAAAAGCTTAAAAAAGAGAAAGGGCAGGAAAGAAGCGGCTGGCTTGTTCCCCGCGAGCCGCCTGCAGCTGCCTGTTGAAAGGCTCCTTGGGGTCTGAAAGGCCTGCCAGGCGCTGGAGAGGGCGGCCTCCCCGAGCTTAGCTGCCAGCCCTGGGATGGGGGGACGGCAGTGCCCAGCAGTGACCCGGCGCACGCAGTGTGCACACGCTGGCTCTGCCAGCACTTACGTCCACACGTTCCTGTGGGGTCAGCACGTTGACCACTGATCCCATTTTAGAGATGATAAAACTGAGGCTCAGAGAGGCGAAGCTACTCGTCCCAGGTTGCACAGCTGGGAAGGGTTAGAGGCCGGATTGAAACCCAGGGAGCCTGAGCCCTGCACTCAGCTGCCCCCAGCCTGTGGAGCAGACAGCCCCAGCCCCACTAGCCTCTGGTCTTTGTGGTCCTGTACGGGGTGGGGAAGGGGTTTCCTCAGGGTCCACTTGAGACTGAGATGTTTGTGAATGGGCCGGTCTTGAAGACGAGCGTGGGGAATGGGCCCATTTTCTGGATGAGAAGGGTGAGCTCAGAGAGGGCTGGGGGCTTTTGCGTGGCCCCAGCCGTCAGCGGAGCAGGGAGCCCCTCCAGGTCTGTGGGTTCTCTGTTCGGTGCTCTGCTCACCGGACTATTTTTTCATTTGTTCTTTTCTTGCAGAAGTGAAGATGGTAAAGAACGCATCAACCCCTGGGTGCGGATCAGTGAATAATTAATTATCAAGGGGGGACTGTGTAGCCACCTGCCGCCTTCTCCCGAAGGTAGTTGGCATCCTCCCTTCTGCGGGAATCGCGTGCTCTCTGCCAGCGCTGGCCGGCCTGCATGGGTGTCTGCGCCCGGGCAGGGGGCTTTGCCTTTCCCGGAAGCGCACGCGGAGCCCCAGGGCCTGCGGCCGTGAGTCTGTGACACGGCACCACGAGAACGAGCCCCCTGCCATGTGCCCAGAGCTCACCCTCTTCATCCCGGAGCTGTGTCTGCGGGGTCCACGGACCACTGATTGTCCGCTCACCTGTCGATGGGAAGTTGGGGTGTTTTCACTGTTGTGAGATCATGAATAAAGCCGCGATGCCCACGTGTATCCCCGCGCTTCGTGGACACGTTTCATTTTCTCCGGCAAAGACCTGAGGTGGAATCACCGGGTCACTTGCTAAGCGCATGCGTAACTTGGTAAGAAACTGCCCGACTGGTTTTCCAAAGTGGTCGCCCCGTTTTCGCGTTCCAGCTGCTCCACCTTCCCGCCGACGGTGGCGTGTCGGTCGGATGTTCCTGTCCTGGGGCGTGCGGCGGCCCGCGCGGTTCTAGTTCGCACAGCCCGATGACCAGCGACGCGGAACATCCCCTGTGCCCCCGTTGTGAGGTGTCTGTCGAGTCTTCTGCGTGATTTTCACTTGGCTCGACTGGCTCTTATCCGTGGCTGCCCTTTCCGTGTTCTGGGTACTGGTCGTCATGGCGTGACTTTGTAGGGCGACTGGGAAATTCTCGGTTGAGACTAGCAGACCCACCTGCCCTTCAGGTGTTGGGGCCCCGGGCCGTGCCAGGTGAGCTGCCTGAAGGAGCACAGTCTGGGGTTAGGGTCTCAGCTCCGTCTCTTCCCGGCTGTGGCGTCTGTGGCATGTGACCTTGATTCTCTGCACCTCGGTCTTCCTGTCTGTCAGATGGGCAGCAGTACCTGCCTCTTGGGTGATTGTGGAGAAATACTCGGTCTAATGTGTGCACGGGCCTGACCCGCGGCCGTTGTCATCTGCACCTATGCATCAGCGTAGTTGTAGCAAACCCACGTGTGCGGAACTTAGTAACAAGACCCGTGTTTTCTCTGCAGGTCTCCCTGCGTCTCTGAGGACACGGCCTCGCTGGAGGCAGCTCCTGGTAGGTTCCGTCTGTCCCTGCTTGCTGTCCCCAGGGGATGCAGGCCTTCTCCTGGGCAGGGGTCTGGAGTGACCGCGGCAGCCAGATTCCGCCTGGCGGGTGCGGTGGAGGGATGGGGGGCTCGGCGTGGCCTCTGGGGAGGGGGTCTGGCTCCTCAGAGCTGCCCGGGGCAGGGAGCAGCTGGGGGGGCTTGTGGGGTCCCCCGGGAGGGGCAGTTTCCTGGCTGAGGGAGAGCAGTGATTTCTGGATGGTGCCCCGAGGAGGAGGGGGTCCCCGGCAGAGTCACGCGGGGCTGTGGGGTGGCGGGTTTTCTCCCGGCTCTGGGCTGTCGGGCACTTTGTTCTCGTGCCGGGTGGTGGGCAGCGGGCTGGCCAGGGAGGGGTCGCCGTGCCCGCGGGAGAAGCGGCGGCCGGGGTTCCAGTCCTGGCACGGCTGCTCCGTCCCTGCCCCCCCATCCCCCTCTGCAGCCCGGGGGCGATGACAGCGTCCCGCGAGTGGTCGCTGTGACCGTTAACGGGCAGAACGGCGCCTGGCGTGGGGGGTGCTCAGCGAGCTGGTAACACGGGCTTTCCACGTGTCGCCGCATTTCGTGACCTCGTAGCAGCGCTCCGGAACGGGCCGTTGCCTCCGTGTTACAAACGGGGAAGCCGAGGCACCAGTGGTCACCTGTGCCACGTCCCAAGTGCCGTGCGGTGTCTGTGGCTGAGGTTTCGTGGCGTCTTCGGCCCCTCCCTGTGCCTGTCCCTGTCCCCAGAGCTATGGGCTCAGCCGGGGGAGGGCAGGACACCTCTCCCTGGGCCTGGGAAAGCGGTCACGTCCCCAGAGACCTCAGCGAGTGGGGCGATTTGGGGAGCGGTGGAAGGCCCCCTCCTGTGGGGGTGCAGTGGGCGTCCCTGGGACATGGGGGAGCGCCCAGGCCCTGTCTGTGCCAGGGAGGGAAGGGGTGTTGGCAGGTGTGGCCGGCTGGGGCCAGGGCCCTGGACCCCCCCAGGTGGGCCGTGGGCTGAGGTATTCCAAGGGTGGGGGGGGTGTCCGAGGGGCAGCGCCCCCAGCTTGACCTTTGACCTCCACAGCAGGGGTTGAGGTCTGGCACTTTCTGTTCCTCTGGGGCTCCCACTGTTTGTCCTCCCACCGGGGGCCACACCCAGTGCAGGACCCCCTTGCTGCACGCGGGGACTGGGGCAGTGTCCTGGGAGGAGCAGCGGGTCACCGTGTGCAGCCCATTCTGCAGAGGGGTAGACTGACGCCCAGAGACAGGAAGGGGCCCTCTGAGGCCGCAGTGCTGGGAGGAGCATGGGGGGCGAGTTTCCGTCTTTGTCCCCGACACCTGGTCCTGGACTGTGGTCGTCAGTCGCCCCCTCGCACCCCCATCCCCCGTCCCTGGGGAGACGGTTCTGCCCACGGGTGAGCCTCTGGCTGACCTGGGTGTGGATCCCTCACTTGTCGAATGGATGGACGTCCTACTTGGATGGTTGAGGGCACTCGAGGCCGGCGCACGTGGGGGCCTGGGCACGCGGCGGGCGCATGGCTGGATTCTGGGTGCTGGAGACAGAACTGTGAACCAGATGGGGGGGCTTGGGGAGTGTGCGGGTGGACTGGGGTGCAGTTTCAAATACGGGGGTCAGGGTGGGCCTCCCTGAGAAGGTGACTTTGCACAAAGACCTGAGGGAGAGGGGAAGGGAGCACGTAGGTATCTGTGGAAGGGCGTCCCAGGCAGAGGAAACAGCCTGTGCAAAGGCCCTGAGGCTGTTTGGACAGGCTCCTGGCTTGCAGGATTCTGAGTCACTTGGGGGGCTTTTTGTGGGGAGGCCTTGTTCCTTGGTCTTGAGCCTTCGAGCCCCCCGGTAGGCAGCAGGGAGATCAGCCCTGCAGATCATCTGGGCCTTGGAGGGGGTGTGGTAGGGGTGACACTGAGTTGGGGGGGTGCCCCCCAGCAATCAGCCAGCACAGCTTCCTGCCCGGCACTCTGGGGGCCTTTGCCTGGGGTGTTTCTCCTTCCTCCTCCTCCTCTTGGTCCCGCAGTCTGCACCGCGGCCTAGGGGCGCCCTCCGCTGTGGCTGGGTCACACCAAGGACGCACACAGGGCTTTTTGTGAGCACTTGGCTTCCGCCGCTGGGGCCGCCGTCGCGTCCGAGGGAGGCGGGGAGGCAGGCGGTCGGGTGGGGTGTGCTCCTGCCCCGCCGGGGCCCGGTGCTCACTTGCAGGACCCAAGTGGCTGCTCAGCCCAAGGACGGGGCCCGCGGGGGGCAGGAGTGGCCGGGAGCAGGGCTGTTGGGGACACCGAGGCAGGGCGGACGCTCTGAGCCCCCCAGCAGAAGACAGCACGCGCCAGGTTGGCAGCTCTGGGGGTCCCTCTGCGCCCCTCCTCCCGGGGAGGTCTTGGGGGGCTGCCACGGGGGGAGAGCGTGGTGGGTGGGGGGGGCCGTGAGGTTCAGGGGACGGACGCCGGGGATCGCGGTGGTAACGACGTCACAGACGCCGGCCACGCGCTTGCGGCACTTTGCGGAATCCCCCCGTCGACCCTCAGAGCAACCCGTGAGGCGGGCGCCATCACCGCCCCGTTCTCCAGAGGGGGAAACCGAGGCACAGGGAGGTGATGCGATGTCGCCAGGCTGCAGCGGCGGAGGGAGGGCTCGGCCCCAGGGTGCAGGTCCTCTCGAGGTCCTGCAAGTGGGTCTGCCCCTTCCTCTTCCTCCCTCCTCCTCCTCCGTCTCCCCAGGGCCACCCTCAGACGACAGCAGTGATGGCTGCTGGGAGAGGAGGCTGACCTGCCTGTGGCCGCCCCTCCCGCCCGCCCCGCGTCACTCGTCACTCGCAGCGTAGCGGAGCCGCCGCACGGCGCCCCTCCGTCCGTTACAATCATCTCTTCTTTCCCTGAGGGGCGGGCTCCGGCCCCGCCCTCTCCTGCACGAGTCTGTGTACGTGCGACGGCTGGAGCCTCCAAGACGCCCTCGTCCCCGGGACGTCCTGTCCTGAGGTGACCTCTAGGCGCACGTGCGCCGCCCTCAGGGCTGCTCTCCCCACGGCCCCACGGCCCCACGGCCCCATGCTTTCTTCTCTGCCTCCCTGCGGGGGCCCAGACGTCAGGAACGTGGACGGCAGGCATCAGTTAAATGCCCTTGCCTGCGTCCCGGGGGCCTGGAGGCCCTTTTGGGTGGGGGACGTCACCGAGCCTGGGGTCGTGCCTGGCAGGGGTGTCTCGTGCTCGTCAGGATCTCCAGAACCCTGGCTGATTCTGTCCACACCGGGCCTGGTGCTCATCTGTTCGTCACTTTGCAGCAGCAATAATGAAGCCCCTGCTGGATGCTAGGGCCTGCCGCTGGTCCTTGCGGTATGGTTGATTTTACTTTAAAACGAGTCTCCGAGGAGCGTGGTATTCATGACCTTGCTTTTGTAGATGGAGAAACTGAGGCAGAGAGGCAAAGTGATTTGCCCTAAATGACCCAGCGATTGTGGACAGCTCTGAGATTCAGCCGAGACCCGTCTTGTACGATGCTTGTAAATCCGGGTCTTTCGGGAAACTTGGGGGGAGCTGTTGAGGAACCAGCAGACCTGACTTAGGAGTGGGGACACAGTCCCCGGACACCGGGATTGGAGAGAGTCGCGTTAACATGTGTGTGTATGTTTCTCTGTTACACTCAAAAACCAGCCTCACCGGGTCGCAGTGAACCTGTAGCAGACGCACCCATTCCAGGGTCCAGCTCCCTGAGTTCTGACAAACACCGACACTCGCATAACCCATCGAGATGCAGTGTTTCCTCCTCGCCCAAAAGTTCCCGTTGCGCTGAACCCCTCCCCCGCCAGAAGCACCCTCTGACCTGCCGTCATGGAAGTTCTGAGTCCTTCTAGAATTCCATGATGAAGTGGTCACGAAGCGCGCACTTGTGTTTGCGTGGCGCCTCTCACTCTGCGTGGCGGGTCCCGGATTCATCCCCGTTGCGAGTGTCCGTAGTTCGTCCCTCCTTCCGGCTGAGCGAGGTCCCGGCGTGTGGGCGCGCCGCGGTCGGTCTGTCCGTCCCTCAGCTGGCGGACGTGGAAGTTGTTCCCGGGCTTCAACGGTTAGGAATAAGGGTGCTCGGACACGCTCATGTAGATCTTGGCGTGAACACGTTTCCCGTTCTCCTGGGCAAACGTCTAGGCGGGTGTTGCTCAGGCACACGGACAGCGTGTATTTTAACCCCCAAGAAACTGCCCAGCGTTTTCCGAAGGGGACGTCCCACTTTGCGCCCCCCCAGTGGGGTGTGACAATTCCACTTGCTCCGCGTCCTCGCCAGCACTTGGTGTTGTCAGCTTTTCTGCGTTGGCTGTTCTAGTAGGTTCCGTCACACTTTCTGTTACATCACAGCAGCGTTGGCCGCGTTTGGGGGAAGGCGGTGGTTTTGCGCTTCGATTTGCCGTGTCCGGCCTCCTGGCGGAACCCGCCCGGGTTGCGGGAGGCGAGCGCTCGTCTGCCAGTAGCGCTCGCGCTGCCTTTTCCCACCCCGTCCTTACGCCGTTTATTTCTGCTCGTCTTATCACATTGGCCGGGACTGCAGGCCAGCGCTGGGTCGCAGCAGGTGGGTTTTCAGGGCTAGCTCCCGTGAGTGGTGTTCGTAATGCTCCCATTTTGCAGGTGAAGGAACCGAGGCTCTGAGACGGCAGGTGACCTGCGCGGTGAGAACTGAAACCCAAGGGCAGGTCGTGTGCTCTTCTCCTGCAAGCTGGGAATGCCGGCTCCAGGCGCTGCATGGATGCGTTTGCTGGTCCGGGGTGGGGAGGTGGTCACAGCACGAATTGGTGGCTGGGGAGGGCCAGGACCTCCCCTTCTCTTCTCTCCCTGGGGTTTCCGTGCTGGAGAGATGAGGGCGTGGCGGAGAGTCTGTGCCTTCCGGGTCAAGCGCCGTCCTTGGCCTCGAGCGCTGTGGCGTGAGGTCTCGGCCCCGCCCGGGGTCTGCCTTCCCTGGCCCTGCTGTCCTGGGCAAGGCCCCGCGGGCCTCCTGGGGAGCTGTTCCGGATCAAAGCAGGCGCTGGATGTATGGAAGCCCAGGAATTGGGGGTGGGGACAAAAGAGGGGGCCTCGCCCTCCTGCTCCTGCCTCGCCTGAGGGGTGTCAGCTAAGATGACTTTTCCGGGAAGGAGGCCCGTAAATGAAATAAGCAATCCCGTAAATAAATAAGTAATGGAGTTAGTGGGATGCCTAATTACATCAAATCCGCAATTACGGATGGATGCCTGCCCGACAACTGTACTTGTTTTTAATCTGCAGCTCCGACGTGTGTCTCCCTGCGTCTCATGGTGTCCCTGCCCCCCGCTTTCGGGGCGAGCCTAGGTGGTGGTGGGGTCCCTGTAGTGGTGTGACCCCGTCCACTGGCCCCTGGGATCCAGGTGGACTTGTCCTTACGCCGCCATCGGGTTTATGAACCTACTTGGCTTTCGAAATTAGAGCAAACGGCGACAACGATATAGTCGTAACAGGGTTTTTATAGTAGTAATCATGTTGCACTTGACGTGTTACAACGTAATCCTCTAAAAACTCCTGTGAAGTAGGGACTATCATCATCTCCTCTTTACTAATGAGCAAACTGAGGCACAGAGAGGTTTAGTGTCTTGCCTGGGGTCACACAGCCAGTGAGATTTGATCCCAGGTCGTCTGCCCTGGGGCCGGTGTCCTTCCCACCCCAGCCTCCAGGTTCCCCTGTGGGCGTGCTGGGCGCAGCGCTTACCATCCACTCTTCGGCTCAAGCGCTCGAGAGACTGAAATGCCAAAAAGACCTCGTCGTCCCTTCCGGGATTGCCGTGAGCAGACACCATTCTGAACCGTAAAATACAATTCTGTTTCACTTGATGACAAAGTAAGTCCATTTGCTGAAATTAAAATAGCTTCTTTCTAGATCTTCTCTTTCTCTGCCTGTAGTATTGTGACAATGATCATTAGACCCATTCTGCAGATGCGGAAACTGAAGCTCAGGGAGGTGGAGGCCCTTGGGGGAGAACACACAGCTGGGAGGTGATGGAGCTGGGATTCTGACTGGCTGCTACTGCCTGGCTTGGGGAACGGAGGCCACCTCAGGTCCCGGCGTGGAGGGGCGACCTCTCCTGCCCGAAAAGTGCAGGGAGCCGTGCGAGCCTGGCTTTGCACTGTCCGTCGGGGGAGGAGGGGACCGGCTGCCCACCGTGGTCATTGCTCGGAGCCTGAGCATGTGCTGGGCGTGGGAGGGAGGGGGTTGGGGACAGAGGATGGGGTGGCTGGGGCCGGTCTCGCCTTCACGAGGTGTCCACGCAGACCACGGGCTCCCAGCCAGAGTCCACGCCTGTGCTTCTGTGGTTCCCCTGTGTCTCCGGACCCCCGACCTGCGCAGATGAGAGGACCCTGCGCCCTCGGGGTGTCTGGGCCTCCGTCAGGGGGGCGGGGAGGGGACGCCCTTACCTTCCGGGCGGCATGCATGGGACGGAGCCTGCGTTTCTGGGATTCTGGCGGGGGCGTGGCTTGGGTACGGTGGGCTGTGTACGCTCCCCTTGTGCTGTCTGGGGGCTCTCCCTGGAGGGTCGCCTGGGTGAAGAGGGGACTTGAGGACAGGCAAGCGTGACTTGTGTGTGTCCACAAGTTGCTCCTGGGGATTGAAGCAACCCAGGGAGGCTGCCTGGAAGAGCTGGAACAAGCATGTTAAAAAAATGAACCTACCTTGGAGGGATTAATACGCACTTCAGACAGGACCTGGCACAGAGCAAATACTGTGTTTATTGCAAAAGCGAACATTTCCTGACCCTGGACTTGCCTCCGTGCCGCGTGAGAGTGGTACGGTGTTGTCATCGTTATTAACCGTAACTACCGTACAGTTTCTAATGATTCCTGAGCGTTTATTTTATGCCAGGTGTGTTCTGAGCGTATGACATGCCACGTACTCTTCGCGGCGATGCTGTAAGGCAGGTGCCGTTATCAGCCGTATTTCGTAAGCAGGGAAGCCGAGGGCACAGAGAGGTTAAGGGACTCGCCCAAGGTCACACAGCTGGCCGCTGGCAGAGCTGGGATTCGAACCCAGGCCACCTCCACAGCAGCTGCCGTTAATTGCGGGGATTGTGCAGGTGACCCCTGCAGCCGTCGCTCAGCCCCACGGTGTGCCAGCCGCTGCCACGGCCAGACTGGGTCTCTTGACAGGGCCACGGCAGCTGCAGGCCGGGCTCCGTGTGCCACGTGGGCGCTCAGGCTCGCGGCAGCCGCTCCGGGCTGGGTGGCGCGTGGACGGTCGGCTTCCTGCCTCCTCGCGGCCCGCCTGCCGTCCCCGTGGCCTCTTGGTGAGGGGTCGTGGGGGAGCGGGGACACGGCCTTGCCGCGAGGCCACACAGCTGCGGGGAGGTGGGCGGTCCCCACACACGCTGCGCTGCAAAAAGTTACACAGGGCGGGAGGTGGGCAGCCCCAGTTTTGGGGGCTCATTTTAGGTGGAGGAATCAAGGGCCGTCTCCGAGGAGGTGGCATTGGAGCTGGGGCCTGGGCAATGAGAAGGAACCAGCTATGGGAAAGCAAGAGGGATGAGCCTTCCAGGTGAGGGCAACCGCAGGTGCAAAGGCCCTGGGGTCCTCGTTTCAGGGGTGCCTGCCTGGAGCAGAACGGGGGCTCCGGGAGGGTCTCCCTGGGCCTGAGGCTGTTCTGCAGACCTCAGGGGCCAGGTTCTTTCTCACAGTTAGGGCAAAAGTCAAGTTTAAGGACTTCTGCTTTTCCCTTTTGTTCTTTTACGACTCAATTAATTCGCATTTATCGGGCACGCGGATTGTTCTGGACACTTGCAGGCCATGGGATCGGAATGATGGCGAAGTTGGGCGTTGCGCGGGCCTTTGGGGAGCTGAGTGTCCAGAGCGTTAGTCAGACAAGCGGGCGCCGTTGAGGGTGGTGACGGGCGGCGTGAAGACCAAGCTGAGGTAGTCACTGGATTGAAACGAGATCTGCATTTGTCTGTGGTCAGGACAGGCTTCCTGGGACAAATGTCATTTGAGGGGAGACCTGAGAGTGATTAGTTAGGACTCCTGAGTGTGGCAGAGACACACTCACAATGGCAAAGTCCAGGGTAGGACGGGTTCAGGTATGGTTGGATCCAGATGCTCTGTCTCTGCCCTGCTCCCTTCTGTTGGGCCTTGCTCTCAGACAGGTTCACGCCCCTGGCTCAGCCCCGCGGGCCAAGGGGAAGGAGAGTGACCTGGAGGTTAACACAGGAGCGACCCTCCGTTCTCTGGTCCGTTTCCTCACGGAGGCCTCAGCGCTTGCTCTGCTGTTTGCAGTAGCAGGGGGCGGTGGCCAGAGTGGGCGAAGTGCGTGTCCTAAACTCAGGTGCAGGGAGGAATGGAGTCGGCGAATCAGTGCAAGACAAAAGGGAGGGCTGGGGAGGGTGGCTGATTGGCGGGCTGGATATTCCGATGATTTTTCCAAGAGAAGCTGGAAATCTGGATTTTAGAAGAAATGGCCCAGCTTTTAAAAAACATCGTGTGGGCCTGAGAAGGAGCTTCCGTAGTGACCACAGCAGGCTGGCCCCGTTATATGGCTTCCGTTGTCAGCCGTGACTTATTTTAGAGTGTATGGCCCACTGTGATCTGGGCGGAATGTTTCATGGAATGTCCCAGAAGGCCTCAAGCCTTGGGAAGTCATGCCCAAACGTCGGGGCCCGAGGTGCAGCAGTATTTTGAGAACAGTGTTGCTTCTCGGGGGGCCCGACGCGCTCTGAGGGGAAGCCGCCTCCTCGATTCAGATCCCGACATTGCTGCTTCCCAGCCGTGTGACCTTGGGCAAGTCACCTTACTGCTCTCTGCCTCGGTCTCCTAGTCTGTAAAATGGGTATAACAGCGCCCCAGAGGATTGCCGCGAGACATAAGGGACCTCGCGTGGGGCCTGCTAACCCAGTGCCTGGCACATTGGGGGCTTGCGTGACTCTGGACTGAGTGACACGTCCTTCCCGGGTTGGGTCCCTGGCCCAGCTGGCGGTGGCCGGGAGCATCCCGGCTCCCTCCCCTTGCCCTTGCCTGTGCTGCCAGCACTGCTGGGATGTGCGTTCCCAGGGCCCAGAGCCGCCCGCCGCGCCCCGCCTGCCGTCTCTGCCAGTTGCTCGGTGCCTGTGGCATCCCGGCTGCCGGCTGGCGCTGCACTTGGAAGCGTCTTGCGTGAGCAATTAGCGGTGCCAGCTGCCGCCTCACAGCTGCCGCGGGTGGGGGGGCCCCTTTTAAAAATAAAAACAAGGCGCGGAAGGACAGCCCTGGAGCACCGTTGGCTTCCGTTGGCCGGCGTGGTCAAGGGTTTAGCTGGAACGCGTCTGTCGGGGAGAGTCCCGTGGCTGGATTAGGGGCCGGGGTCGGGGGATGTGTCCATCTGGGGACAGAGATCTTGGCCTGGTTCTGGCCTTCGCATGCAGGCGGTCTCTTCCCTGCAGGCCACCCGTGTCCCGCTCCCGCTGCCTGTCTCAGGGAAGGGGATCCGTGCTCCCCGGGGTCTGTTTCTAGCCTCAGGCCAGGGCGGGGCCGACCGTGGGGCCTCCCTGGCCTGTGTCCAGCCCCGTCACCCTGGGCCCCTGTGGGCTCCGGAAGATGCCCAGGGCCTGGCTCCCTGAAACCGGGGGGAAGAGGCGGAGGCCGGGGGTGACTCTGGGCACGTGGTGCCGCCACGTGGCGAGTCTCGATCCTGGTGGCGGGTTGAGTCGTGTCTCCTGGGAACCTGTGAATGCCACCGTGGCCTCGTTTGGACCGAGGGTCTCCGCGGATGCGTTAAGTTCAGGATCTCGAGCAGAGGTCATCCTGGATTAGGACGGGCCCCCTGTCCTTCTAAGAAGAGGGAAGACACAGAGGGGACGGCCGCGTGGAGATGGAGGCAGAGACTGCGGCGCTGCAGCCGCATACCAAGGAACGCCGCGGCCACCGGGAGCCAGAAGGGACAGAGAAGGACCCTCTTGCAGAGGCTCCGGAGGGCGTGTGGCCCCAGGGACACCTTGATTTCGGACTTCTGGCCTCCAGAGCAGAGAGAGGACACATCGCTGCGGTTCTGAGCCACCCGGCGCAGTTTGTTATGGCGGCCCCGGGAGACTCGCAGGGTGGTGAATTTTACTGTGATCACATTGAGGTTTTTAAAATAACATTTTAAAATTCAAAATCCCTTTGTCTTGCTCACTGCTGTATTGCCAGGACTCAGCCACACAGCAGGGGCTCGAGGGTTTGTGGGGCGTCTGGCAGCTCCGGGTCTGCGTCGTGGCTCTCACCTGCCAGGAGGCGGACGCCGCTTTCGTGGCTCACAGCAGCCTTAACCTCCTGGGCTCCAGCGATCCTCCTGCCTCAGCCTCCCGAGTAGCTGGGGCTACAGGTGCGCACGGCCACGCTTGGCTAATTTTTCTATTTTTTTGTAGAGACGGGTCTCACTCCTGCCCAGCCTGGTCTCGAACTCCTGATAAATTTCAAGTGGATAAATCATTAGTTTTTTTAGTACATTCACAGCACGCACCCACCACGTCTGTCTAGAAGAGAGTCTCGTCACCCCGCAAGGACATCCCGTGTCTGTCCGGGGTCACTGCACATTCCTGCCTCCTCCAGCCCCGCAGCCACCAGTCTGTGTCCTGCCTCTGTGGACGGACCCATGTTTCTGGTACCTGGAGTCACACAGGACGTGTTTTCCGTGTCTGGCTTCGTGCACGTGCGTCACGGTTTAGAGGTTCATCCGTGTCGTCGCGTGTGTCCTCGCTGCTGTACACGGCGGAATCGTATCTCATCGCGTGGACATACATCACTACGACCTTTTTACAGGAGAATTTTCAGAGGAGGAAACGGAGGCCACCCAGGTCGCGGTGCGCTGGCATCCGGACGGGAGGAAGGGGCCCAAAGAGCCGGATGTTTCCGGTTCACGCTCTCTTTTCCCCGCCCTGCGCTCCTCCCGCCCTCCTCTCTGTGCCTGGCCGGGAAGCAGCGTGTGCGTGCGCCTGTGTGTCCGTGTGTGCGCGTGTGCGCGTGCACAAGCAAGCAGAGTCCCCTCCAGCTGCGGCTGTGGGTCCAGGCCTGGCCCTCAGAGCCCTGGCACGCTCCGGCCCCTGTGTGGTTTCCACTGGTCCCGCAGGAGGCAGCAGGCAGGCGCTCCCCCGTCCGATGCCCCGAGAGGCTGGGGCCTTGCCCGCCCCGCCTGGCCTCCGGGTCCCCCTGTCCCCTGTTCCAGATCCTTGGGCTCACCGCCCTGCCTCTGGAAGGTGCTTGCCGTGGCTGTTTCTGGTTTCGGATGATTCGTGGTCTTCATAAAGTCACTCAGCAAACAGTTTGCCGCGCGGTCTCTGGTGGGGAGGACGCAGGACGCAGAAACACGGGCTGTGCAGTGGCGCAGCCCAGGGCATGCCGCAGCTGCAGTGGAAGTCTGGGCGAGTCGCTCCGATCCCGGGGCAGCCTCTGGCGAAGGTCGGGATGCAGGTCTGTGTCCAAAACAAACACAGAAGAACAAAGGGCGGCCGAGAATTCTGAAGCTCTCTGGGCCCCGCTTCCTGGCGGTGTTTTGATGGGGCCGGTTTGACCCGTCCCTGGGTTTCTTGATCTCCTGGCAGCCACAGGGAGAGTCTGGTTGGGAAGATGGTGCCTGGACATTTGGGGTAAAAATAGGGCTTTTAGCGGCCCCTGCCTTTGTGTGCCTTGATTTCCCTCCCCGTCGTAGAAGACTCCAGAATAGCAAAATCCCCGCCTTGGCTCTGGGGGCAGGTCTGTGGGAGCCTTTGAGTGTCTCCTCGAGGCTGGAGGGTGATCTGATCAAAGTAAACGCGTCTGGCTTCCGTGGGGGTCTCCTAGCGGCCACCCTGGGCCCCCAGCTAGCCCAGTGGCCAGGACCCTTTGCCACACGCAAATCTGATCTCAATCAGAAAACCTTTCGTGGCTGACTTGCTGTGCAGCGTGGCGGATGCAAGCTAGACATGCCTGGTTCAAATCCCGGCTCGGCCACTTTCTAGCTGTGTGACCTTGGGTGAGCCACTTAACCTCTCTGGGCCTGCTGCCTTCTCTGTGTATTGGGGCTCAGAAGTGTGCCTCCCTTTTGCTGTGGTGCCCCGAGGACAGCTGGTTGACTGGGGGACGTACTTACGGCGCCAGGCGCACGGTGGGTGTTGCCGTCACCACCCTTACTCTCAAGATGCTCCCGAGAGTGATGGTGACCGTGTCACGTCGGAGTTGAGGGACTTGCCCAGAGTCCTCACGGCCGGCCCGCTTTCTGCTCCACTCCCTGACCTCGTGTCCCGCCTCTGCGCCCCGCACCCCTGCACCCCGGCCACGCCAGCCTTCCCCCTGCTGTGACGACATGCCACGCCCGGTCCGGCCTCCAGACCTCTGCACTGGCCGTGCCTCCTGCCTGGGGCGCCGTCCCCACATCTGCACCCCAGGGGCCTCCTTGTCACCGTGCAGGCTGCCACCCGGGGCGCAGACGCCGCTGGGTCCCGGGAGCTGCGGGAGGAGGGGAGCGAACTGGAGACCAGGGGGAGCCTCCTCTGCGCCCTGGTGGCTCTGGCAGCTTCCCTGACCCTTGTCACCGCTTCCCAGAGAGAGCACTTGGGGAAGCAGAGCCCAGCCCGCCCCTGCCACGGATGGGAAGTTGACACCCAGAGCAGCTCAGACTTGTCTCTGAGTCACACAGCTGATTGCAGCCAAGGTTCAGACTCCTGGCTGAGCACCAGCGAGCCGTGGTGTTTGGCGTGAGTGCGCGTGTGTGTGCGTGTGTCTGTGCGTGTGACTGTCTTTCTGTGACTTTTTTCCGAGGCCTGCCACCGAGATGACCCTAGTTCAGAAGACCGATGCGAGGGGTCGTGCTTTCTTCTCCTGCGAGTCAGGGAAGGACAGAAACACCGTAAAGGCAGAGCCGGGCCCTGGCCGTGGGACCCCGCGGGGCCGGTTCCGAGCCGGCGGGCTGGGAGGAAACGGGTTAAAGCGGGAGAAGCAGAGGCTGCGCCCGCTCTCCCTGCCAGCGCGAGGAGTGAAGAGGTTTTTCTAGCCGAGCTATAAAAAGGCCTCTCAGTGTTTCAGCTCCTGTCGGCTGGAAGCCCGCCAGGGTTACCATGGCGATGAGGAATTATTACTTACTGCCAAGGCTGGGAGAAAAAGCTCGTACTTTTGGCTTCCAAACAAGAGGAGTGGACTTATGTAATTCTCTGTGTTTATAGGCCCGGAGTGGCAGAGGCAGGAACCGAGTCCGGAGGCCCCACGTCCCGTCCTCAGCCCAGCTGTGGGGTCGCGAGGCCCCGCGGGTTGTCCCTGGTGGGCCGTGGCCTGCCCCGGCTTCAGGGGGCATCGGGCCGGAAGCCTGGGGGGCCGGGCCTGGGCGCTGGGCCACCGGCCCCAGCAGGGCCTCCCCAGCGGGGTGGGAGCCGTCGTCTCGCGGGAAGACGAGGCCGCTCGGGCCACCCCTCTCCGGGCGCCGCTCCTGGAGGAAGGATGGGTTCGGTGCTGGACGCGGTGCGTGTCCCGGGCACCAGCGGCGCGGTCTGTGCGTGTGGACCGCGCTGACCCACTGGCTGGCACTTTTTCTTTTTCTTTTTTTTTCCTCGCTGGAGAGTTTCTCCAAGTTGGGTTTGGAGCTGTCGGGAGCGAGGCTGGTCATGTGCTCGGGTAAGAGACGTCGCCGGGCTCGGCGTGGGCAGGGAGGTGCAGCGTGGCCAGCGCCCCCAGCGAGGAGGTGGGCGGAGGTGGGCGCAGGCTGGGGCGGGGGCGCCGCATGGGGGCCGAAGGACTCGTCTGGAAAGAGCCCCAGTTCTGCCGCTGGGTGCTGTGGCCCTGGACCAGGGCGGGGGGCCGGCTGGACGTCCCCCGGCAGGGTGGACGTGTGTCGGTGTGTGGGCCCCACGCTCCGTGGACAATGGGCCGGGACGTCTTACTGGACAAAGTTGCTGAAGTCACAGAAAAGAGTGCTCCGGGGCGGGGGCGGGCCAGGCTGGAGGAGAGGCTCCCCAGTGGGCATCGTGCTGCTTTTCCGGAGCCCGGGCACGCTCCCCAGCGCCCTTGTGGGGGGCGCGGGGGCCCCGGGGTTCTGGGCCCTTGTTCCGAGTTGGCGGCGGGAGGGCCTGGGATCGGGGCGCCGGCTTCCGGGGTGGGCTCGGGCAGGGGAGAGCCAGGTGCAGGCAGCGCTGCGGCCCAGCCCGGCGCCCGCTCCCCACCGAGGTGGCGCTTGGCTCGGTGCCCGTGTCTGGTTTGAAATCAGCGCCACCGGCCCAGGCTTGCCCAGGGAGTTGGCAGCGAGGCGCTGGGATAAACACTGGAAAGTTGGAAGGGCTTCCCGAGCTCACAAGGAGCCTTCAGTTTCAAGCCGAGGGGATGAGGGAGTGATTTGTCCTGAGGTCTGGGTGCGCCGGGGCTGTTGGGAGGCAGCAGGGACGTCCCGTGGGGACCTCCAGGCCCAGGCCAGGGCGGGGAGGGGGCCGGGTTTGCAGATGGCGTCGCTCTCCGGGCCGCAGACGCGGGTTTGAGTCCCGGCTGCATCCCTTCCTGGGCTGTGTGGCCTCGGGCATGTCGCCTCACCTCTCTGGGCCTCAGTTTCTTTAGCTGTAAAATGGGGTGATGATGGAGGCCACACAGCGTGGGCGTGACGGGAGAAGGAGCCGTGGCTGCGTGGCAGACTGTGGGGAGGACTGCCTGGGCGTCCATCCCAGTTAGGCGCATCATGGCCATGTGACCCTGGGCAAGTCACTCTGTGTCTCTGCACCTCGGTTTTCCCACCTGGCAAATGGACGCTCCATCTGTCCTCCACCCCGAACAAGTTCTGTGGCTTAAAGGAGCCAACAGAGCCGGGCTTCGGGCGCATGGTCGGCACGTGGTTGGCATCGGCTGGTGCCATGGTGGCTTTAACAGTGGGGATGACAGCACCCCACCTGCACAGAGGGTGGGGCACCCAGGATTCCGGCATCTCAGTTTATGAAGCTGTCAGGGCAGACATTCCATCACGGCCCCTCGGAGGATGTCGCGGACTCGGGCAGGTCTGGAACCTCATGGAGTCTCAGTTTCCTCGTTGTTTACAGCCCGCAGGTGTCCCAGGGGATCCCCAGAGAAGCCCGGAGGGGCCGCCCGCAGAGCTGGCGCGTGTGTGGGGCGCGGCCAGTGCAAACCACGGGGCTGGATTTAAGTTCGGGTTGCCCCTTGGTCTCCCTGCAGGGAGCTCTCCGGTTGCACAGAACCCCGGGCCCAGATAACAGGAGGTGGGCGGCAGTGGGCACCCCCCGGGGTTTGGGCCGGGCCGGCGTCTCCGGGGCGTCCGCCACGTGAGCCTGCCCTGCCCAGTCTCTCCTCGGCCTGCGCCCCTCTCGGCCAGGTGCCCCCAGTGCGCCCGGCGTGGCCTCGGGGCCGGAGCAGGAGGGCCGCTCTCCTGCTGGAGGTGGCAGTGGTTCCGTGTTTGTAAGTGACACCGGATGCCGGGCCAGTGGCTGGCGCAGGGACTCTCGTCTTGGGCCAACAGGCGCCAGTGGGGAGTTCCCAGGGCCACCAGGCCGCCCACGCCAGCTGCCTGCCGGCCAGTTGTCCTCGGCCTCTCCTGGGATCTCGGGGCAGGCCTGAGAAGGGGGGCCCGTGCCTGTTACGTGCCGCCCCTGAGGCCGCGGTGTCCGCTCGGGCCGGTCACAGAGCTGCGTTGTGGCCGCTCCTGACCTGCACCGAGGCCCCGGCTCACTGAGGACAGTCGTGTGGTGGCTCAGAACAGAGGTCGGCACAAGGGACCTTAGTGACGGAACAGTTCCGTGTCGACAGGGGTGGTCCTGGGAACCCACACGTGAAACTAAATGGGCGCTCGCACGCACACACTTGTGAACACGCCGAAAGCCGTTGAGATCTGAGCGGGGCCGTCGCATCAGCGTCACCGTCCTGGTTGTGACATTGCTGTTCAACCACAGGCGTCTGATGACGCGACCACTGGGGGAGGGGTGCACAGATCTTGGGATCTCGCTGTAGTATTTCTTACCACGGTGTACGGGTCTGCAGTGATCTCAAAATAAAAACTTAGAAAGCAAAGGGGAGGCGTGGGGGCCATGCTGTCGGATCTGCCCCTTTGTAGCTGTGCGGATTTGGGAACTGACTCAGCTCCTCCAGCCTCAGTTTCCTCATCTGTAAAATGGGGGTAACGATTATGACCCTGCAGGGCTCACGTGAGCGTTGAACGAGTGGCTACGCGCTGCGCACTTCCCGTGGGTTTGCCGTTGCTGTCGTTGTCGTCCCTGTTGTGACGCTTGCCTGAAACTGTCTCATTTCATATTCCCGCCAGCCCTGGGATGGGAGGGTGACCCACTTTTCAGATGAGGACGCCGAGGCCCGAGTGGTCAGGTGATCCACCCGAAGGCACGCAGTTTGCGGGGCTGGACCTGGGATGGGCGCCCAGGCCGGTGCTTGATGGCTGTCGAGGTGAGCGTCCCCAGGAAGGTCACCTGCCCTCTCGAAGCCACGGCCTCTCCTTCCCGCCCCACCTGCGGCTGGGCTAGGGGTCGCGGCAGGGGCCGGGCTCACGACCTCGGGGAGCCAGGCAGCCTCCACCTCTGGACTCCTCCCTTCCCTTGCAAATGCTCCAGCCAAAACGGGGGCTCGAATAGCCGAGCTCGGGCCTCGGACGTCCCGGGGGTCAGGCAGGGTTTGCTTCATGCCCCGGGATCGCAGAGGCTCCAGGTCGGTCCCCGTGGTCGGTCCTCGTGACTCTACATCTCGTGACGGCCGAACCCGCTTCCTCTCTGAGCGGCGTTTGCCCCTCGTTGCTGTCCTCCCTGTCTGGTCTCCCGGAGACCCCTCGCTGCCTCCGTCAGTGGAGGGAAGGCTCTGGGGTGCACCCGGCCCACCCGGGCGTGAGCCGGGTCAGCCCCTGCGCGGAAGCGTGAGAAGTGTGTTTGTGTTTAGTCGAAGCTGATGCTCAAGTGGAAGCTTCTCCAGGGCTCCGGCAAGAGGGCCTGCGGGCGGTCGTCCCCCTTAAAGCCGGCTGGTAGCTGGGCTGGGGCCTCGGGCATCCCGGGAGGTCCAGGAGGGGCTTGCTTATGCCTCGGGAGTGCAGAAGGTTCCAGAGCGTCCCAGGCTGAGGGACAAGCAGGTGACTGCAGGGCCTGGCGGTCCCGCCGTCGAGCCGCTGCGCGGCGTTTCCACGATCACGTGTGCCTGGCGGTGCAGCAGTCGCAGCTCGGGGTCTCAGGTCTGGGCTTCGCTGGGCAGAGCCTGGAGGGGAAGTGGGGGTGGGGGGCCTCCAGCTTCACGAGCCTCTTTGCTGTTTCTTGGAGACCCCAGTCACAGTCGTGCCTCAGGACCTTTGCACTTGCTGTCCCCGCTTCCCAGAACGTGCTTTTCCGCGATCTTCACTCTCCCCTGATTTAAGCTTCTGTGTAAGTGGCACCCCCTGGGAGAGGCCTGATCTTGGTGTCGTGACTCCCTGGCTCCCTACGTGAGTGTCCCTCGTACCACCGTCACTCCATGTCGTGTGTCCGTCACGCCTGTTCCCTCCGCCTCACGGCTTGTTTTAGTCCGTTTGGAGTGGGTGGCTCATAAGCAACAGAAATTGCGACAGTTCTGGAGACTGCAAGTCTAAGGTCAAGGCTCCAGAAAATTCCATGTCTGGTGGGGCCTGCTGCTTGGTTCCTGGACAGTGCGGTCTCCCTGAGTCCTCCCTGGAAGCGATGAGGCAGCCCCTCCTTTATGAGGGCGCTGGTCCCATTCCCCAGGGCTCCACCTTTGTGACCTCGTCACCTGCGAAAATCCCACCCCTCATGCGTTCATGGTGATCAGTCTCCACGTGCGAACTTGGGGGACACACGGCCGTTCAGACCACGGCACCCCTCCACCCACGACTGCGTTATACGGTCATGCTGTGGCCCCGGCGCTGGGCACAGCAGGCACTCAGGAAACAGCTGGGCCCGACTCAGGGGCCCCCGAGGGCTGTGGGCCTGGACCTGTCCCCTCCCCTGAGTGGGGCCATCTTGGGACAGAGATGCTTCAACCAACGGTCCCTCCAGGAATGTCCTGCCCTCGCGGGCTCTGGCTGGGTGTCACCTTGACCTCCTCCCTCCTCCCTCAACGTTTTGCAGCTTGTGGAGTTGAGGTTACATTCTGGGGGTGCCCTGGAAAACCCAGAAAAGTTCTTGTGCTCTGAGTGCCAGGCAGGAGCCCACCGAGCCTCCCTGGAGAGTCTGCTCCTTCCAGACGAGGTCGGGGCGGTGGGGGTCCTGAGCGGGGAAAGCGGGGGGCTGTGGACACTGGGGTGTTGGGGAGGGGTGCAGGGGTGATTTGAGCATTCTGCACACCTTAGGTCACTGTGTCCTTCCAACAGCCCTGTGGAGTGGGTGCACAATCGCCCTCTCTGGGGAGCACAGAGAGGGTAAGCAGCTTGTCCAAAGACACACAGTGGCAGGCACGCGATATCCCTGGGTAAACGGCATTTCCTTTGCAGTCGTTTCTGTGCGCAGGGTGATGCTTAGCTAGTCCGTCCCCAGAAGGCCCTTTGGTCAGCCCTGTCTCAGGCAGGTCCTGTTCTCTGGGGATCTCGTGCAGACCCGGTGCAGAGAGTGCCCCGTGTACCCCAGAGCTGAGGCCCTGGAGATGCCCAGACCATTCCGGAAGGTGGGGGTCAGTTTCCAGTGTGACTTAGAAGTTAGACGCAGAGAGAAGCCACCTCCTGCCTCCAGAGTCGGTCATTTGCGTGACAATGAGCCCTTTGTCCCTGGCCCAGCCCCCTTCCCAGCCTAATAACATAATTCCCGGCCTGTGATGTCATAATGGGCCCTTTCTGCGCGGGGTTGGGCTGGTGGGCAGCTGTGTGGGCTGGCCTGGCCGCTGATAAACCGGGCGGTGGCGGTTTCCAGGGCCTGAGTGCCATGCCGCCTCCTTCCGGGATCTGCTTTCCTCCTCCCGAGAGGGCAGCAGGAGGGGCTGTGCTCCCGCGGACACCGGCGCAAACTGAGGCCCGAAGAAGCCCTCCGCGGCCCCACCGCTTGTCCGGGCCCCTTGGTGAGCCCCTCGGAGCCTCCTCTTGGCCCGTGAAGTGGGAGTGACTGATCGCCAGCTGGCGCTGTCCCGGCGGCGTGGGCGTGAGAGTCCCGTCTCCTGTAAGCTCCAGGAGGGAGGCCCTTGTGCCCAGCGGCTACTGTGCGGGACCAAGCCGTGGCCCCGCTGCGTCCCCGGGCGTGTGGCGCACCCCTCAGGCCTCTGTCCTCTCCTCTGCTGGGGCCTGGCCGGGGCGCGGCTCTCGGGAGACGGCAGTGTCGGAGAAGGACGGCCGCCAGGAAGATAAATCCGCGTCCTAATAACCAGGCTCTGTCGAAGTGACCGTATTTGGAAGACGCATCTTTGCAGATGCGTTTCGAGATGAGCTCATCCCGGATTACCTGGCGGGCCGTAAACCGGTGACCAGCGTCCTCCTGGGAGACAGGAGAGGGGAGACAAACAGAGAAGGCCACGTGGAGACAGAGGCGGCGGTCGGAGTGACGCGGCCACGGGCCGGGGTGCGCACCTGATGCCACCGGATGCTGGAAGAGGCCCGGAAGGAGCGTCCCCTCGAGCTTCTGCAGGAAGCGGGCCCTGCGGACACCTCGATTTTGGACTTCTGGCCTCCAGAACTGCTAGAGAATACATTTCTGTTGTTTTAAGCCGCGTGGTTTGTGGTCATTTTTGTGGCAGCCTCAGGAAAACTAATGCGGCCTGTGACCCCCGTCTCTGGAGGTGGGGGTATCCCCGGGGAGGGGTCTGCTGTTCCCGCACCCCAAGCCTGAGGGCTCGGTAAGTTCAGGCGGCCGAGAGGGCGGCTCTGTGTCCAGCGTGCAGCGGCCCCGCCAGGAAGGAGGGCGACGCTTGGCCCCGTGCCCTCCCTGAGAACCAGATCCACAGAGCCCGACCCCTCTCCCGGCCCGCAGCCCCGTGGGGGAGGCTCCCGATTCCACACGGGGCTCCTCCCAGGCCGGGACAGTCTTGCCCCACGTGCCTGGCTGCTCACCCAGAACCCAGGGAGCAGTGATCCCCTCGGAGGCCCCTCGTTTCCAGGCACCCTTGACAGATGAAGAAACTAGGCCCAGAGAAGGCAGGCTACCAGCAGAGGCCACACAGCTCCTCGGTGGCAGTGATGGCCCTCAGAGTCCCGCCGTGGCCCTGCTCGGGGCAGGCCAGCATGGCGGCCCCCAGGAGGGGGCTCGGAGCCCTGTGGCTGCATCGAGGCCCGTGGCGGGGCGAGCGGCCGGAAGTGTGGACGTGGGGTCGTTACCTGGTGGGGGACACTCAGCTGGCTCTGGGCAGCCCTGGTCCGGCTTGCGGCCTCGGGTGCTTTGCTTGCAAAGTGGTCTCCGCGCTTCAGCCCAGAGCCTGTGATTCCGCTCTTGGCGTGTTATGGAGTCAACAAGCATTTATTGAGCACCTGCTGTGTGCGGTATGCTGGGACTCAGTGGAGGACACACAGGTGTGGCTCTTGCCTCCGCGGATCTTACGTTTGGGGATGCACAGGGGGTGGGAGGAAGTGAAGCGACAAGCGTCGGGGTCGGGGTCGGGGTTGCAGGTGCTGAGGAGGGAGGTGGTGGGGCCGGCGCCGGGAGCCGTGGAGGACACAGCCTTCCTGCTCTTCCTGGGGCCCTGTGGGCGGTTTGCAGCAGGCTCAGCCCCTCTGTGGGGACCCGGGGCACCTGCGGCTGGCAGGGCTTGGCCTGGGCTGTGAGCAGGGATGCCGGGCGGGAGGCCTTCGAGGCCTGGCTCTGGCTGGGTGGGGAGGCGACGGGGTCCCAGGACGCAATGGTTGAGGTGGACGCCGGAGGCGGCTTGCCTGGGTTTACGTCCAGGCTGTGCCCCTTGCCTGCTGTGTGGCTTTGGGCAAGTTACTTAGCCTCTCTGTGCCTCAGAAGAATGGGCATGGAACCCACCTCGCAGGGAAGTTGTGCCAATGCCACGAAGGGATGCCGATGAGTGTCGTGTTAGCCATCGGCCGGGGCCGGGGTGGGGAGGTGAGGCACCCACCTGTGACTGCTCCGGACCAGGACTGGAAGTGGCGTTTGCTCTTCTCTCCCCCGTCCTGCCTGCGGGAGGAGCCCCAGTCTCCGGCCTGCGAAATGGGAGCCGTAACAGGCACGCGGCCGCGTGGAGGGCGGCGGGAGGAGAGGAGCTGGGGGAGCCGTGCCTGGCGGGGGGCTCAGGGTCTCCACCTGCTCCGGGTCGAAGCATCAGCCACCCCCAGGCCGGGAGCAGCCGCTCGTTTTACAACCTGGGAAACTGAGGCCTGGCAGGGACTCTGGCTGCAGACAGTGCCCTTTTCCTCTGACTGGCGGGGCAGCCCAGCCTGCCCCGAGGTTGTCAGCGCGCTTGCTTCTGAAGCCCGGCTAGCAGATGTTCCTTCCGAGAGATCGTGATGTTCCTCCAGAAACCCAGGCCGGAGGCTCGGGTTACTGCTGGGGGCGGCCGTGGGGGGTGGGGGGTGTGCCTGTTGCTGAGGAGTGACCCAGATCCGAGTCCGGCTGGCTTTGCCGGGCAGCCTTTATCTGCAGAGCCGCTGCCTGACAGCTCAGGACGGAGCCGGGAGACACCTGCTCTTCCTCCAGGGTGAGAGACAGGACAGGCCTGTCCGGAGCTCCTGCCTGGCCCCTTCCTCCTGGGTGGAGTCTGTCCTGGGGCTCCCATCCTGGTGGCTTTGGCCCCCCCGCCCCGCACAGATGAGGGCCCCAGAGTGTGGAGCATGTCCGATTCCAGGGAGACCCTGTCTTAGAATTGGGGTTTTAGGGAGTTGCCATCTTGGGTATCTTGGTTGCAATTGACAGACTCCTACATTTAGCACAAAAGGCTCAAGTAACTAGAACAGCTCAGGGGAAGCTTCAGGCACCGTTGGATCCAGGCGCAACCCTTGTTCAGTCCCTGGCGGTGGAGACTAACAGTCACAGCCCGGCAGCCCCAGTGGAAGAGAAGCTTCTTGTTCCTCGTCCCTGATGCTCCAGCGGGGATCGTGGGAGGGAGCCGTATGGGCCCAGTGTGAGGTGCAGCCTCTCCCCGAGCCAGTCCCTTGCCCTGGAGTCGGGCAGCTCCCCCAGGCCCCAGGACTGAGGGACATCGGGGTGTGGTTTGCCCCACGTGGGAGATGGAGCTAGGTCGTGGGTCCCGCCCTCCACAGCCAGCGTGTGTCCCATCGGGGTGGAGGGTGTGTCGTCCGCGAGTCGCTGGGTGAGTGGGCCCCTTCTCTCATCCCAGTTGTAGTGGGGGACCCCCTGGGCTGAGAACGTTGCCATCTGCCATTCCATTGTCACCCTCCTTCCAGCTCCCCCAGCCTTTCCTGTGTCCTCTCTCGCCGCTTCCAGTGACCGCATGCCATAAGCCACAGGTCACCTCCTGGCAGCCCCTGGGCTGTATTTGGGTGTCAGTTTGATTTATTGGGTTGGTTTTGTAGTCAATTTTTTTTTTTTTTAAGAAAAATTGGGAGACGTCTCAAAATTGGGCTTACTGGCTTTGCCGGAAAGATCTAGACGCTGTCCCCGCCCCCTCCCCCCTCCCCCAACCTCCCTGGGCCACATTCCTAAGCCCGGCTCAGCCTTGGCAGGGGCTGACTTCGGCCACCCCTTCCTCCCTGGGCAGGGTTCCTGCCGGCCGGCCTGTTCCCGCAGGGAGGGGCCTGGGTGTCCGCAGCTCTCCTACCTTCGCCCCGCCCCGCTTCTGCGGGGACCCCCTGCCCGGAGCCCGGTTAATCCTGCCCCCTCCAGGTGGACTCTTGACTTCAGCTGTTGCCGCTTGTGGACGGCGACGCGTTTGTTTCCTGTCTGGAGCTCCCAGCCCTGCGACGCTTTGGGCTCCTGACACGGCCCCGCCATCGGACACTTGGTGATCACGGCCCTGAAATGATGGGACGGCCGTGGGAGCTTTGCGCAGGGCTGATCTCCCGCGGGCCTCCCCCTTGGCCTGGGTGGCAGTGGGGCCCCCAGCCGGCTGTGGGGGTGACGGGGAGGTGGGCATGGGGGGAGGGCCGCCGTCGACCGGCTGGGCTCCCCCAGCACCGCTGCTGGCGCGGCCTCGTTCACATGTGGCCGCCATCCCCCAGAGATCTGCCCTGAAATGCTGGGAACGACCCGTAAGTTCCTCAGAAAGCCGTCCTCAGGGCCTGCGTGCACGGAGGGGCGGGAGGGGGCGTTTCCGGCAGCTGCACAGCTGGGTGCGCTTGCCAGATGTTGGACATCGGTGGGAACCGGCTCGGGCACGGGCGGCGGGAGGGAGGCCGCAGACCCGTGGGCCGGAGAGTGGGGCCCCGGGCCTGGCCTGGGGTCTCGGGGTCCGGAGGCCCATCCGAAGTAGCAGCTTCGGGTCAGCCCCTCCCTGGGTCCAGGCCCTGCCGGTCGTCCCCCGAGGCTGCCCGGGTTGGAGGCCAGAGGAATGCCCAGCTTACCTGGCACTCCCGAGGGATCCGAGCTTCCGGACACTGCCTAGCAGGCCCAGCCCTGGCCTGTGGCCGTCCCTGGGTCCTGCTACGGGACTTGATCCACTGTGCCGTTGGCTGTGAGGGTCTCCTGGGTGCTGGAAGACAACCCCTTTTCTGTCACGGGGCAGCAGGAGCATTTGGAGCCATCGCAGAGCAACACGAGCCCAGCCGAGAGCCCTTGGCCGGCAATCAGGGAGGCCTCCCTGGAGGAGGGGTGTGTGTAGTGTTGCTTTGGTTTATTTTATTTTTTTAATTTTAAATTGTGGTAGGTGCATACAAACATAAAATTTCTTCTCTCAGCCATTCTAAAGTTGATAGGTGTGTTCACATTGTGGTGCAACCGTCTCTAGAGCTCTTCATTTTGCAAAACAGAGACTCTGTATCCACTGAACACTCCCTCCCCACTCCTCCTCTGCAGTCGACTACTCCAGGGACCTCCCGTAAGTGGGGTCGGGCAGTATCTGTCCTTGCTGGGGCTGGCTTCTGTTACTCAATGTCACATTGGAAGCCGTTTTTGTGGCCTGTTTAGTCCTTGGTTGTTGGTTCAGTCCCGCCCGGGCAGCAAAATGGATGAAGGCCTGAGACCTTGAGCCCCGTCCTCTAGAAACCCGGGGGCCTGGGGTAGCCAAGCCTGTCTGTGTGCTGACCCAGAGCCCAAGCCTCCCTCCCATGGCAAAGCCCCAGGGCTCGGGGTTAAGCGGTTTGCCCGAGTCACACAGCTGGGGCCAGCGCCCCCTCCCTGGGCCCAGACACCAGCCTCTTCTCTGCCCCCGCCCTTCCCTCTGCAGAGAAAATTGCTGCTTGGAAGGCCAGATGGAGGAGCTGGGTCTGATGGAAAACACGTCCCTCCTGGGGCGCTCAGAACTTAATGAGGAAGAGCCCAGCAGAATCAGGCGTCACGTTTGCGAAATACCCAAGGGGGGCTGCTCCCCGCACAAGTTCTCAGGTGGGACCCCGGGACCCTGGCGTGCAGGGAGGGCTCGTCGTGGTTTATCTCCCTCTTTCCCTTTTAAAATTAAATGGAACAAGAGAAGAAAGCAGTGGCGGAGGAAGTGCTTTGAGCAGAGCTCGCTGTGGCGGGGGAGCAGGGCCCGGGCTGGCCGCGGCCCAGACGACACAAACGCACCGGTTAAATTGGAAACAGAAACAGGCCTCCTCCGGCGGCTCCGGCCAAGGCCGCTTCCCTTCTGCTCGCTTGGGGCCGTGGGAGGGCCGGGGTTGGGGATCCGTATCCTGACACAGAAAGCTGGTGCCTCCGGCAGCCACCCTGGTCCTGGAGACGCACCCTCTCAACCTAGCCACCCCTGCCTGCCCGCGCACTGCCGACCCGAAGAGCTCCCGTGTGCGGTTCGCGCTTGAGAAGGAGCCTGGCAGGGGTGGGGGCGCCTCTCACTGAGACCCTCTCATTCAGATTCCGGAGTTTGGGAGTGGAGGTCGTTTTCCCCAGGGGCCTCTGTACCCAGCAGGCAGTTGTGCAGGTTTGGGGGTTCTGTGTTCCTCACAGAGCTGGGCATGTGAGAGGGCCTGGGAATATTAGTGAGAAGAAGGCTTGGCCCTCGGGTTTGGTTAAAAGAGTGAGACTAGAAAAACCTTGGAAAATGGAACAGTTAATATCCATCTGTCGAT
>CAUYSK010015847.1:0-22385 GCA_963575035.1 Avahi laniger | reverse complement strand
ACTTTATAAGTTGCTTCAGTGGCATTATTTCTAGGTCTTATTGCTGCTTGTAAGAATTGTCTTTGCTTTTGCTTTTCATCTTTTAATTTCTGCAATACAACCTTTCATGCCTCTCCCTCTAATTTAAAATATTTGTGGTCTGTCTGAGTGTTACAATGCTGATGAGCATTGAATTTCTTTAATGTTGATATTGCAGTATCACAAAGCAAGCAAATCATCTTTTCTTTAGCAGAAACAAGAAAATATTGCAATTCCCAACCCTCATTAAAAAATATGTTTTCTTCCTTCAGCGTTCTCTTGGTCTTCTTTGACATGATGGGCTGTTAAGCAGACAGAATGAAAAAATACTGTTGATCGGTACAACAATTCACAAATTCCACTTCAAACAGAAACACAGTGCACCGTTTCAAAAGCTGATAACAGACTGGCGTACTTGACCCATAACTCTTTCCAACTGGCCTCATGCGGTAGTGGTGCCAGTCAGGTGGGGGAAGTTAGAACTAAATCATGAGCCTAGCAGCTGCCAATTTAGCCCTTATGGCTTACCAGTGTTCTAATTGTGCTGGTCAATCTGGAAGGATTATTTTGTTGAAACTTATTTTATTCTTTGGCATTTTAAATATGTTCATTTAAAAAATAAAATAAAAATATAGAAGACAAACAAAAATGTATTACTAAAAGTAAAAGGATTTGTCCTGTAAAATTTGGATTCAGTCAAAAGGCTGCACTCAAGGACCTGGAAGGCCACATGTGGTTTTAAGGCTGCAAGTTCCCCACCCCCAGTCTAGTCCTTGAATCTTACTGCCCTAGTCTGAATTGGCTGTTCTACTCAATGGGGGGCAAAATTGTTCTCTTGGGATCTCTGTCATTCTTTTAGGAATTGCCTTCACCTCTCTCCTACATTGCCTTACTAATTTCCTGGACTCACATTCTTTTCATGACTGCTGCCTTATTTTGTAAGTGCACTACTTCCAAGAGCTTTTGGAAAAAGGGACGGTACATGGGAGGTCAACAATTTGAGACCTTAAATATCTTCTTAATAAAATATTTTTATTCTACCCTTGTATTTGATTGATGGCTTGTCTGGATCTAGAATTTTTGTTTGGAAAGTAATTTTCCTTCAGAATTTGGAAAACATTGTTCCCTGGTCTTCCAGCTTTCCATGCTAGTGTTGAGAAATCCTAATCCTCCCTAAATCACCTATGTTTTCTCTGGAATCTTGTAGAAGCTTCTCTTTTCTCCCAATGTTGTGAAATTCCACAATAATGTGTCTTACTGTGGATCTATTTTCACCCGTTGTGCTAAGTAAGCACTTGGGGTACACTTTCGGTCTATCAATTCATGTCCTTCAGTTTGGGAGATTTTCTTGGATTATTTCATTGATTTTTGTTTCCTTTATCTTCTTCTTTCTTCCTTCTATCATTTGGATATTGGCTATTTTGAACCGATCCTTTGTTTTTCTTGTCTTTTATTCTTCTTTTTCACCTCTTTGACTTTTTCCTCAACTTTCTGGAAGATTTCCTGGGTAGTGTCCTCCTACTCAATGCCTGAGTTTTTCATTATTGCTTTCGTGCTTTTAATTTTCACAAGCTCCTTTTTATTTTGTCCTCTGAATGATACTTTGTTGAAACACAACATTCTGTTCTTGTTTTATGGTTGTAATATTTTCTCTTATTTCTCTGAAGGTAGTATTGATAGTTTTGTTTTTTTCTCTCTGTATAATTGCTGTATCTTCCAAGTTACATTTTTTCCCTGTTTTTCGATCTTTGCATTTCATGATAATGACTTTCCTCGGATGTCTGGTGATACCTGAATGTTGATTTTTGACTAAAATCTGACCTAAGTGTGCTGAGAGCAAACTCTGGGAGAAGAAATGGGGCTTTTGACTCTGAGCTTCACCATATTGTGATTTCGGTGAGCTGTTTGTTGTGGATCCCTGATGTCAGAATCCTCAGGTATTTCCTCTTGGGGTAGCCAAATTCTCAGGGAAGAATCTTCCAATCTCCTGCCTGGTGCTGCTCCTTCTGAGATTTTGAGGATTCTATGGTATAAATTGGATTGGTTTCCAGCTTTCTCCAACAAAGAAAGAAAGAAAGAAAGAAGGAAGGAGAGAAGGAAAGAAAGAAAGATAGGGCTGTGGTGTGAGGTTAAATTCTGGATCCTAACATCAAATTTTTATTTCAGAAAGGTAAAAAGATCTTGCATCTGTGTAAAAAGATGCAAAAATCAAGTAAATTATATATTCCCTAGCAGTTCAGCTAATTTTTCAGTTACGCAGGGTAATAGAGGGAATCCTAGATTTCCAGAACAGCAGAATATCAGAATTGGAGGGCACCTTGGAGCTAATTCAAGCCTGACACATGTGCAGAAAAGCCCCCAGGCCGGTCACCCCTTATTTACTCCAGAAAGTATCCTCTGAGCTCTGTGTTCGCCTGGCCGAATACACAGCTAGTTCCAGACCCTTGAGCACACATCTCCCAAGGGAAGGGAGGGAGCCCGGAAGTCTGGATCTGAAGGGAAAGGAAACTTTCAGAGGGGATCTGCCCAGTGGATTATGTGGTCACAGAGGCACAAAAGCAAATTGTATAAAAGTTGCCTCAATATAGTTGCCCTTTCAATAAGGTTCTGAACGTTTGGCTTGGTTCTGTAGGAGAGAGTCAGAGAGTGGTTATAAGAAAGAGTGATGTAAGGAGGAACATCTCATTTCCTATTGCCCTATCATGGTAGTGCAAGGCTAGAACTCTAATTGCACAGCCCATCATTAAAACCTGTGGCACAGGGAAAGTCAGTAAAAAAGTCTTGTTATTTCTAGCAGCCTCAATTGGTAGAATCATAGTAAAAAATAGGAATCAGAGGCCTTTAAAATGATCTCAGATGTCATTCTGGTTATTCTTTCTCTTGTAATTTTACTCACTTGACTTCACATCCTCCCTTTTTTGTTTCATTGTATTTTGTACTTTTTTCTCATGAGCGGTTTTCCAGTAAAAACTGGAAAACCTGCTAGACAAATTCTAAAAGAGCTGTAACACTACTATTATATTTCGTATTTAATTGTAATTCTATTTATTTGTTTGACTAGGTATTAAATTCATATTTTTCAAACTTCAAAATGCCTAAGTATCCTAAATTTTCCGATGCACCCAGCCCCTAGTTTCCTTCTCCAGAGCCAATTATTTTTATCAGTTTTTAAAATGTATCTTTTGGAAACATTTTATGTACATGCAAGTAAATAAGTACATATTCCTTTTTTTCTTCCCTTTTACCTTTTGCACAGATGGTAGCATTTTATACAAGATTTCTGCACCTAGGTCCCCACTGAATAGCACTTGTTCGACATACCTCTACATAGTATTTCATTGTAGGGATGAACCATGGTGTATTTAAACAATCCATTACTGATGAACCCTTGGGTTATTTTGTCTCTACTTTTTGTTTTCTAGTCTTCTTCCTCTTCTGTTCTTCTATTTATTTCTAAAAAATGGATATAAACATTTAGAATTTTAATAGGTATTGCCAAATTACTCACTAAAAAGTTTGTAGCAGTTTACATTTCCATCAAATTGGTATGAAAATGCCTGTTTTTTTAACAGCTTCAATAACATAGGTTATTCTCAATCTCTGAAATATTCATTTCCCTAATAGGTGTTATTTGTTTATTTTTACTTTTTTTTTCTTTTTTTGAGATAGAGTCTCAATCTTTCGTCCAGTCTAGAGTGCAGTGGCGTCATCACAGCTCACTGCAACTTCAATCTCCTGGGCTCAAGTGATCCTCCTGCCTTAGCCTCCCAAGTAGCTGGGACTATGGGTGTCCTCCACCATGCCTGGCTAATTTTTATATTTCTTTTGTAGAGGTGGGGTCTCGCTCTGGCTCAGGCTGGTCTTGAATTCCTGAGCTCAAGTAATCCTCCTGCCTTGGCCTCCCAAACTGCTACGATTACAGCCACTGCACCCAGCCTATTTATTTATTTTTAAGTAGCATTTCCCACAATCTAATTACATAAAAAGTAAATGATTGCTAGATAAAATTTATAAAATTCAGAGAAGCAATAACCACATTATAAATTTGGAGGTATTTACTGCCAGTGCTATAATTTATGAATATATTCCCTTTCTTCATTTTTGGTACAAATATGGTAACATACAATATTTATTTCATAACTCACTTTTAAAAGTTACTAGCATATGATGAACATTTTCTATGTTATCAATTACTTCTGTCTTTAATATATTTAAATTAAATTTTTATCATGAAACATGTAAAAGTAGGTAGAACGTCATAATGAATATCCATATACACACTGCCTAGATTTAAAAAATTAACATTTTTTCATTTCACTTCATCTATTTTTCTTTGCTGATTATTTTAACATACTTTCCAGCTATCATGACATTTTACCCTAAATATCCTTTTCTAGATTTTAGAAATGGAAAATTGGAAATGAGACATGGCGAGGGCCAAGTATGGGGTCTTGAAGTAGAGTCACGTTCAGGGTCATCGGGAGAAGGAAGTGACAAACGAAGGAGACAGAGATGAAGCACAGGAGAGAGAGAATGAGAGGAGGATGGTGCAGAGTCACCAAGTCTGACGGAGATTCCCACCAAAGAAGGCAGGGCTGGTCAACGGACTAGAGGTTGCAGGACACCAAGGAGGGTGACAATTGAGAAAAGGCCAGTGGATATGATGAAAGCTGAGAGCATGTTCTGAATTGAGTGGTTTGGGGAAAACTCAGGTTGAAGGACTGTGAAAGGGGGGAGGTACGCATGACATGAGCATGTATCGCTCCATTACCTCATGCTCCTCTGCAGGGGTCACCAGCCCCTGAACGCGTCAAAGCAATGGGACACACCCTCCTCCCTCCCTGCCGCTACAAGCCCCAGCTTCCATTCTCTTGTAAGTACATATTGCATCAAATCTGTTGTTGTTCACTGAAACTACCTTCTTCCTAAATAAAAATATCGACAAGATGTTGTAATACAAGGCTCTTTGCCCTCCGCCACCCTGTGCTCTGTGCAGCTATGTGATTCAAAATATTCGCAGGAAAGGTCCTGGTAATAATGAGAGGGCAATGGAGAGGAGAAAGGAGAATGAGAAAGATTGTGTGTGTTTAATTAAGACAGACTGTGAACAAACAGGAAAGTGCACAAATTTCAAGTGTACAGCCTGATGAATTTTTGCACAGTATGTGCTGTGTAACCACCAGCCAGACGCTGACATAGAACGTTTCCAGCACTCTAGAAGGCTCCCTCAATGTCCCTGTCTGTGATTGTGGGGAACTGATCCAACTCCAGAGAATCCGTGGTGGGGAGAAGGAAGGGATGAGCCTTGGGTGCAGCAGAGGGAGTGATATTTTGATACAGTCAAAATATCTGCATCGACAGTCCTACCTTTAATGTTTTGGCTGCCCCTGAGAAGCAGGATAGCATGATGGTGAGCGGTGTGGACACTGGGCTACGACCTGGGTTTGAATCTCAGCTCTACCACATATTAACTCCATGACCTTTTGTAACTTACTTAACATTTCTGTACCTCAATTTTCTCATCTGTAAAACAGGGTAATAACGATATCCACTTGATAGGATGGTGGAGAAGATTGAGCGAGACGCCGAGAATAGTACCTAGCACATAGTAGCACTCAATAAACATTATCTCTTTTTAAGCCATTAGTGGGAACTCCGGGTGCACCACCGGAGCCAGTGAAGCATATATTTGGGTCGGGTCATGTTGACCCTTCAAATCCCATCGTCAGCTGCGTCCACCAGGGTTTTCACTATATCTCTCCTTCTCTTCCATGGGTACACATTCCTTGCAGAATTCAGTCTCTTCGTAGCACTCTGCTCTAGCTTGTCCCTGAGCTGTTCACACGAAGCTGAGGGAGTGGAAACATCAAGCCTGGCTCTGGTGGTGACCTTGCCAAGACCTTTCCACCACACTTGCTGGGTCATCGGAAAAGCTTGCTCACTGTACAGGCTAGCCGGCTTCCAAGGAATTCATCAGTGGCTGGAATCGGGGTGTGTGTGACCCTCAGCTGCTCCCAGGGCTCGCCCCTTCCTTCTCCACACCCTAACTTCACCTCTGGAGTTGGACCAGTTCTCCATAATCGCAGCCAGGGTGACAGCAAGGTGTGATGGATGGACAAGGAGCCACGGAGTGGCAGGGTGCTTGGTCAGAAACCCAAGGCTGTGTTTATGAGAAGGAAGAGGCTGTTTCCTGGAGCAAGCATAATGCAGCTCTAAAAAAGGCAGGGGAAATACATCATGCGAGGGAGCGTAACCCCGGGAGGGCCGCTGGGAATCCCAGTACCAGAGAAGCCCTGGCAGGTCAAGGTGCCTCTGACAAGGCCTTTTTTATAGGCCATTTGCGTGAGGATTTGCTGCTGTTCCCTGCAGAGCTGACAGCCACTCAAGGTCTCAGTGGGGAGCTTGGAAGCTAATCTTAGCTGTCCCTTTGCAGACCTTCTCTACTGGCCCTGCTCATGCATTTAGAAAAGAAATAACAAACTCTATTGTTTAAAAAAAAACTTCAAAAATGACAATTTTGGCTGTTGACTCTTGCATTGCTGCAAATAGATTAGGGCCATCATCTCTTTTCCTTCCCTCTAAACCCAGGACAAAAGGTTTAACTGGATTCTCTCAATGGTCAAGAGAGGTACCAACATGTGTTTTCCCCAAAGGGTGTTACTATCTCCGTTTATCCCTAAGATTCCTCTGACTTCCTTGAAGATCCTACTGTGTATAAAGGAGACTCAGGATAAAACGAGGACTCTGTATTGGTTTCCTACGGCTGCTATAACAAACGACCCCACACTTAGTGGCTTTACACAACAGAAATTTATTCTCTTATGGTTCTGGAAATAAGAAGTCTAAGTGAGTCTTTAATGTTAAAATCAATGTGCCAGTAGGGCTGGTTCCTTCTGGAGGCTCCTAGGAAGAATCTGTTTCCTACCTTTTTTAGTGTCTAGTGGCTGCCTGCATTTCTTGGCTTGTGGCTCCTTCCTCCATCTTCAAAGCCAGTGGCCTAGTGTCTTCTGTCTTTGAATCTGCTTCCCTCTGCTTCTGCCCTGTGGCCTTTTCCTCTTTTGTAGTCTACTCCCCTCTGCCTCTCTCTTACAGGACACTTGTGATTAATTTAGGGTCCATCCAGATAATCCAGAATAATCTCCCCATCTCAAAATCCTGCCAAGTCTCCTCTGCCATATAAGGTAACATTCACAGGTTCCAGGTGTCAAGGCCCGCATATCTTTGGAGATTGTGATGTTTAATTTTATGTGTCAGCTTGACTGGGGCAAGGGATGTTCAGATAGACGATAGAACATTATTTCTACTGCTCACTTTGGCAGCACATATACTATAATTGGAAATGTACAGAGAAGATTAGCATGGCCTCTGGGCAAGGATGACATGCAAAGTTTAAAAAAAAAAAACGAACCAACCCCACATTATTTTTGGGTGTGTCTGTGAGGGTATTTCTGCAAGAGATCAACATTTGAGTCATACAGTGAGGAAAGAAGACGCACCCACATCGTCCAACCCCCTGACTGCTTGAGTAGAACAAAAATGTGGAGGAAGGGTGAATTTGCTCTTTTCTCCTGTCCTCAGGCATTGGACATCAGTGCTCCTGGTTCCCAGGCTTTGGGACTCAGACTAGCACTCAGACCATCAGCCACTCAATTCTCAGGCCTTCAGAATTGGACTAAATCACATTACTAGCTTTTCTGGTTCTCCAACTTGCAGATGGCAGATCGGGGGACCTAGCCTGCATAATCACACGACCCAATTCCTATAATAAATCTCCCTTTATATGTTATATATAAGAGCCAATATATCCTATTGGTTCTGTTTCTCTGGCGAACCTTGACTAATATTCAGCCTACCATAATATGACCATTATTCAACCTACCAGGCCCTCAGATAACCATAGAAATTTATTCAACATTTACTGTGTGCTAACCACTGTGCTAAGTGCCTTGATGCATGTATCCTTTTAATTCTCCAACCCTATGAAGTAGGTCCTGCCTCTAATTTGCAGACAATAACAGCTAACATTCTTTTAATTCTTAGTTATGTGCCAACCTCTCTTCTTGAACTTTAGATGTATTAACTCTTTTAACCTGCATAGTAACCTATAAGGTAGGTAGTGTTATTTTTCTCCAACTTAGAGATGGGGAAACTGAGGCATAGACAAGTAACTTGCCCAAGATCTTCTAGTAAGAAGCAGAATTGAAATGTGAACCCAATCGCATAACTACTAACCTTGCTGCCAGTCAGCTTTGTTCTTCCTACCTCATAGCAGAGGATTTTACCTGGCTCTTGGTCGTCCTTATTCCACTGACAAGGTGAAAGGGTACTGTGATCTCAGGGTCACCTAGAAGGTCAATTGGCCACGTATCAGTTTTGTTTTATTGCCTGGGAGTGTTTCTTTGCATTCAGTATTGCTTATACCCTCTTAGAAACTAAACATTCTTGGAGGAATAATATGTTGTCATTAATACCATTGTGTGAATAGGTTTACCTACCAGGTAGTTTTTATAATAGAAAGAGAAGCATCGACTTGAAGGTTACAAAAGAGAAAGCTGGGATGCCAGGGTCAAAAATCATGAACGGGATGGAGGGTTGAGGAATGAAACAAACCAGCTTCTGTCATGGGAAGAAGAAGTCATGGTGACAGGGTTGGGGAGGGGGGTAGGGGGAGAGAGAGAGAGAGAGAATCAGCCTCGACAAATGAGAATTGGAGTTTTTGGAATTTTGAACACACTGAAGTTAAGTTTGCTTCAAGGTGGTCAAGGTGAAATTGTGAAAATGAATAAAAAACCCAGACACCGGAGTGGGTGCTTTACTGGGAAGAAGGTGGAGAGAAGAGAAGATAAAAGGGACTCGCTTCATCAGATTTTTCAGTTCAATAAAACCCTAGTCCATTACCACAATCTATTATTATAATTCAAGAAGTATCGAGCTGTGGCTGGAAAGCCTCCCACTATCACGAGTACAATCATGATGTAATCCCAAACTGGCAACTCAGGGACCTAATTCTGGAAGCAATACTTTTGCCAGCAAAGCTTTTTAAAAACTGAATTAGTTTTTTTTTTTTTTTAAGTTTCAGCATGTACTTTCAGCTCACTACACTTCTCATATTCTATACTGGCATATTCCCAGCCCACTTCATTCATTACTTACTCAGCCCCTTTGGCATTTGAGTTTGCAACCTTTGGAGTAAGATCCTTTGTCATGTGATAGAGGCTGCCAAACTTTCAGAACGAAAGCTGCTAAGCTAGGGAAAACTATGCTTACAATCATCTTAGCAACTCTAGAAGGTCACACATCTGACCTTTCAGCCTCATTTGTCCACTAAGTGTACCCCATTAGAAGACCCCTATGTCATGAATTTTACTGCCATAAATTATAGGGTCAGATTATTTGCCATTTTGTCCTCCACACTTGGCTCTTCTGGGAGGCCAGAGGCTATTTCTCCTTTTGAGTAAACGGAAAGTGTTTGTCTCAATGGCTTTTAATGGGTGGGCAAGATTAACCTCCAGTTTTTATGTGTACATGGGTTGCATGGTCAAAAGGGTAGTTTGGGTCAAGACTCACGGGCAGCTGGCAGGGGCTGAGGAGCCAACGTTACATCAGATGATTCCACCAAAATTGACTGGACGTCAGAGCTAGCAGAGAGCTTAGACTCATCATTCATTTGACAAACATTTATTGAATGCTAGGATTTTGCTTGGTGCTGAGGTCACAGCAGTAAAAGACAAAGTTGCTGTCCTCATGAAATTTATGTTTTGAGTAGTGTAACTGCTCAAAAATCATATATGTAGTCTAATACCTTTTTTTTAAGACCTCCAACTCCTGGGCTCAGGCGATCCTTCTGCCTCAGCCTCCCAAGTAACTGGGATCATAGGCATGTGCCTCCATTCCCAGTTAATTTTCAAATTTTTTTATAGAATGAGGTCTCACTATGTTGCCCGGACTGGTCTCAAACTCCTGAGCGCAAATGATCCTCCCGTCTCGGCCTCCCAAAGTGCTGGGATTATAGGCATGAGCCACTGTGCTCAGCACCAATGCCTTTAGTATATAGACAAAGGAACCAGGATCAGATTGGGCACATGAATCGCTGAAAGTCATACAGCTTGAAAGTGACAAAACTAGGACTGAAAATAAGGTTTGACACTGATTTCTTGGCTTTTTCTACTTCCTACTTCCTTCTTACTGCCACATTTTTAAAATGGTTTTTATCTGCTTTCATCTTCCATAATGATCTATCCCAAAGTATCCTTCTACTGAAGTTGACTTTATTGAGGTCTCTTAAGCTTGATTATTTGTTGATTCTCCTTTCTTCAAGAATTGAGCTACTCACTCCTTTTAAGTTACATTCAAAGGCTTCACCACCTTCTGCAATTATTACATTTCTACAAATGGATTAAACCTTTGTTTAAATGGGTGATTTTTACAGAAGAGTACATGCTATATGATTCTATTTATATGAAATTCTAGAAAAGGGAAATTCTGATTATATGAGATTCTAGAACATTCTAGAAAAGGGAAGTGTATCAATAGTTGCCTAGTGGCAGGGGTGGGAATTTACTGCAAAGGGGCATCATGGAACTTTTTTGGGGGGATGGAAATATTCTATTTCTTCAATGAGGTGGCAGTTACATGGATATGTATATTTGTCAAACTTGCAAAACCATACACTTAAAATAGGTGTGTACCGTTTGTAGATTATACATCAATAAAGTTGATTTTTTGAAAAAGGAACCTTTTGAAACAGGTTTGCCTCTCTACACAGAGGAAAATAGGATCTGCAGACTTTAGAGTTGGGACTTAAAACACAAAGACTTAGTGTGGGTGATTCTATTCAGAGAGGACGTGGGATTAGAGAGGTATATGTGCTCTTTGCATATTTGGTCTCATTCGCCATGTGCCTGTCATGATGTAGCATTTTGCTGCAACGAGTGTGATTCTGGTACTTATATATCTTGAGTGGGGGGAGAGGAAAGGGGTGGGAGGTGGAAAACAACATGGGTCTTTAAATAAGAGTCAATACTCCATGTAGTACTCAATTTATAGAGCACTGCTCTTATCCAGGAGGAAAAACTGGCTAGGTTGACTTATGGAGATGTCTTTAGAGAGGCATATAAGTATGAGCACATTTATTCTATTTTACAGCTGATTTAAGGATTTTTCTTTTATAAAATTTCAGAATATTACGGGATACAAATGTTTTGGTTACATGAATGGCTTCTGTACAGTTTGAGTCAAAGTTCTAACTGTGCCCATTACCCAGGTAGTGTGTATTGTACCCGTTAGGTGCGAATTTAGCCATCCCCGCCTCCCCCCTCCCACCTGCTTGATTTCCGTTGAGTTTTACTACCATATGTGCACAGGGGTGACAATTGATTAGTTACAATTTAATAGTGAGTACAAGTGGTGTTTGTTTTTCCATTCTTGTGATACTTCACTTAGAAGAATGGTCTCCAGTTCCACCCAGGTTGTTACAAAAGGTATTAGTTCACCATTATTTTATGGCTGAGTAGTACTCCATGGTATACATACACCACATTTTATTAATTCACTCATGTATTGATGGGCACTTGGGTTGATTCCATGTCTTTGTGATTCTGAATTGTGCTGCAATAAACATTTGAGTGCAAGTGTCTTTTTTATACAATGACTTTTTTTCCTTTGGCTAAATATACAATAATGGGATTGCTGGATCAAATGGTACTTTCAGTTCTTTGAGGTATCTTCGTACTACTTTCCAGAGAGGCTGTACTAGTTTGAGTCCCATCAACAGTGTATAAATGTTCCTTTCTCTCTGCATCCACACCAGCATCTATTGTTTTGGGACTTTTTGATGAAAGTCATTCTCACTGGAATTAGGTGATATAGTGGTTTTGATTTGCGTTTCTCTGATGATTAGAGACGTTGAACATTTTTTCATATGTTTATTGGCCATTAGTCTATCCACTTTTGAAAAATTTCTGTTCATGTCTCTTGTCCACTTTTTAATGGGATCATTTGATTTTTGTCTTGCTGATTTGCTTGGGTTCTTTGTAGATTCTGGTTATTAGCCCTTTATCAGGCGTATAGCATACAAATATTTTCTCCCACTCTGTAGGTTGTCTATTTGCTCTGCTGATTGTTTATTTGACTATGCAGAAGCTTTTTAATTTAATCAATTCTGGTTATTTTTGTGGTTGCTGTGATTGCCTTTGGGATCTTCTTCATAAATTCTTTGCCTAAGCTGATATCTATAAGAGTTTTTCCAACATTTTCTTCTAGAATTCTTATAGTTTCATGTCTTAGGTTTAAGTCTGTTATCCATCTTGAATGAATTTTTGTGAGTGGTGAGAAGTGTGGATCCTGTTTCAGTCTTCTGCATGTGGCTATCCAATATTACCAGCATCATTTATTGAATAGGGATTCTTTTCCCCAGTATATGTTTTTATGGGCTTCGTCAAAGATCAGGTGGCTAATGAGGATGGTTTTATATCTGGATTCTCAGTTCTGACCCGTTGGTCTGTCTCTGTTCTTATGCCTGTACCATGTTGTTTTGGTTACTATAGTCTTGTAGTATAGCTTGAAGTCTGGTAAAGTGATGCCTCTAGATTTGTTCCTTTTGTTTAAAGGTGCTTTGGCTATTTGGGGTCTTTTCTGGTTCCATATGAAGCATAGAATTAGTTTTTCTAAATCTACAAAGAATGATGTTGGTATTTTAATAGAGATTTCATTGAATCTGTAGATCACTTTGGGTAGTATAGACATTTTAACAATGTTGATTCTGCCAATCCATGAGTATGGTATATTTTTCCATTTGTTTACATCCTCTGCAATTTCCTTCCTCAGTGCTTTGAAGTTCTCCCTATAGAGGTATTTCAACTCCTTGGTTAAATATATTTCTAGTTATTTTATTTTCTTTGTCACTATTGTAAAGAGTATTGAGTCTTTGATTTGATTCTCAGCTTGATTGTGCTGGTGTATAGGAATGCTACTGATTTGTGTACCTGAGACTTTTTTGTAATCTGAGATTTTGCTGAATTTATTGATTTAAGGATTTTTCAAGCATAGTTTTTATTATACATAATTTTCACCCTGTGAGCTGACTTTAAAACTTAACTACCCCCCATGTAAAGATCAACTCCATTGTTTGTTGTCAGCATGATTGGGGGCTAAAGAATAGAACCTGAATTCTAGGCCCATCACAGTCTAATTTCCCTCTGTATTTGACAGGATATTTTCCTGGGATCTTGACTCAGTTTATCAACCTGTAAATAAACATGGCCCCCTCTATATCACTGAATATGGATGTCTCTGTCCATGTGTGAGTGTGTGCTTATGGTTGGTGGCTTTGTTTCTTCTATCAACTTAGAAGCATCTTCAAACTCCTGAAAGTAAGAGGTTATGTTAATTTTTACAGTTATCTGTATGTACAATGGTCTCTGCGGTTACCTGATAAAAACTTGTGAACCATTTGATTTCATCTGATTTTCCCATCCAAGTACTAACTAGGCCTGACCCTGCTTAGCTTCTGAGATCAGATGAGATTGGGTATGTTCAGGGTGGTATGGCTGTAAACTCATTTGCTTTTCTAATCTCAAATTGTAATTGCAATTTCATGTTTAAGGGACTCAATTAAACACCTTTGGTGTGCAAAACCAAGTCTTCCCATTGAAGCACGACAGGACTGGTGAAACTATCCCAGGGGGTCCATGCAATAATGAGTTCACTGAAGTTACCCAGTCTTTTTCCAGCCCCACCCTAGCCTCTGGGTGATAGACATTCCATTTGGGGGAATGATTCATATAGGCCTTAATCCTGATAATGCCTTAGATTTGCTGGGCACTTCAAGCATTTCATAGTACTTTCACACGCATTATCCTCATAACCAACCTGGGATGTATGTTGAACAGATAATATTCCCATTTCATTTATGGAAAATCCCAGGCTCAGAGAGGACATGAGATTTGCCCAAGATCTTGTGGTGAATCAGCAGCAGAGTTGGAACAAGGACCAACGACCATGGATAGTTAACTAGACAAGGAAAAATAGAAAACCTTTAGAATTACCATGAAAGGATTCATCAGACAAATATATGAGGAAGGAAGCCAAATTTATTGAGTACATACTGTGTACCTGGCATGATGAGAGGTGCTTTATGTATATTACCACATTAAGGTCATAGAAAATGTGCAGAGCTGTGATTATGCGTGTAGAGGGGAGGGATTTAGCTTTTTATTAACCCATTTTGCAGAAGAGGAAATTAGGGGTCCAAAAGGATGAGTAGCTTCTTCAAAGTACTGGAAGAAAATCCATTCACTATCCCTTTTATTTTATTTTTAATTATCTTTTGATTGGCAAATGAAAATTGTATATATTTATGATAAACATAACATTTTGAAATATGTGTACATTGTGCAATGGCTAAATCAAGCTAATTAATATATTCATTTCCTCATATACTTATCATTTTTTTGTGGTGAGAACACTTAAAATCTACTCTCTAAGCAATTTTCAGGTATATAATAAATTATTGTTAATTATAGTCACAATGATGTACAATAGATCTCTTATTCCTCTTTTCTAAAATTTTGTATCCTTTGATCAGGATCTTCCCAATCCACCCCACCCCAACCTGCAGCCACTGGTAGCCACCATTCTACTCCCTGCTTCTGTGAGTTCAATTGTTTTAAATTTTACATATAAGTGAGATCCTGTGGTGTTTGTCTTTCTGTGCCTGGTTTATTTCACTTAACATGATGACCTCTGGGTTCATCCATGTTGTTGCAAATGACAGGATTTCCTTCTTTTTAAAGGCTGAATAGTATTCTATTGTGTATGTATAACACATTTTTTTTTTTTTGAGACAGAGTCTCACTCTACTGCCCCGAATAGAGTGCCATGGGGTCAGCCTAGCTCACAGCAACCTCAAAATCTTAGGCTCAAGCAATCCTCCTGCCTCAGCCTCCTGAGTAGCTGGGACTACAAGCATGCGCCACCATGCCCAGCTAATTTTTTCTGTATATTTTTAGTTGTCCAGCTAATTTCTTTCTACTTTTAGTAAAGACAGGGTCTTGCTCTTGCTCAGGCTGGTCTCGAACTCCTGAGCTCAAACGATCCACCTGCCTCGGCCTCCCAAAGTGCTAGGATTACAGACAGGTGTGAGCCACCGCGCCCGGCCTGTATAACACATTTTCTAAATTCATTCACCCATTGATACACTCTTAGGTTAATTCGCCATCTTGCCTATTGTCAACAATGCTGCAATGGGACATGAGAGTGCAAGTATCTCTTCAACACACTGATTTGATTTCCTTTCAATATATGCCAGTAGTGGAATTGCTGGATTATATGATAGTTCTATTTTTAGTTTTTTGAGGAATCTCAAAAACTACTGTTTTCCATAATGGTTGTACTAATTTACATTCCCACCAACAGCTTACAAGGGTTCCCTTCTCTCCACATCCTCACCAACACTTATCTTTTATTTTTTTGTTAATAGTCATTCTAACAGGTGTGAGGTGATATCTCATTGTGGTTTTAATTTGCATTTCCCTGATGATTAGTGATTTTGAGCATTTTTTCATATGTCTGTTGGCCATTTGTATGTCTTCTTTTGTGAAATGTCTATGCAGGTCCTTTACCCATTTTTAAATTGGGTTACTCATTTTCTTGCTATTGAGTTGTTTGAGTTCCTTATATATTTTGGGTATTAACCTCTCATCAGATGTATGATTTGTAAATATTTTCTCTCATTCCATAGGTTTTTTTGTGACTCTGTTGATCACCATCCCTTTTATTTGGATATCCCAGAAAGTACAGGTGACTAAGCCCCAGTCATTACCTAACCTTAGCTTCAGCCTCTACTTCCTTCTCCTCAGCCTCCACGCTCATAAATGATCTTCCTTTTTACTTCATCTTCAGCTTTATACTCAATCTCAACCTCATTCTCAGTCTTTGTCTTCTCTGCATGATCAGAAAGAATCAGTTTCATCCAAATATCATCTAAATAGTATTTGATGATGAAGAATTTCATGTTTCTTGAGTAACCCCACCTACTCTCCAAGTTGCCAGTACAATTTCTGCCATACCATCTTTCTCACACCAGTCTGCAGATAATTGTTTTCTAAAATATTTCTGTTGAATAAGCTGGTGTGTTGCTTTCTCCATTAATTTGTGAGCTCCTCTGGGATAGGAACAATGGTTATATTTTACTCTCTAGGCTGAGAAACTAGCATAGTTATTTTTGCATTGTGAGAAGTTAATATATGTTCATTCCTGGTGATGACTTGATTGTACTCATGTTAGATACACAGGATTTCTTCACTGATCATTTTCATTTGCCTTTTGTGTTGGATCCAGAAGTTTATCACCTTTTCTTATTTTCATGATACATTATTTACTATTACCATTAGATTTTACTCAATGTATTCATTTATTCATTCAATAAACATTTATCATGATAACTGGAGTACAAAAAGAAAGACACAACCTCACACTTCAAGTCTAGTGATATCGGCAAAATTTTTCTCATTTTTGAATGCATTTTACTTATTTTGGTTTTGTAGTTGTTTTGTCAGCAATAATTTGACTTGAAAGAATAGCATAATTTTGTGAAAAATTGATCAATTCTTCTTGCAAGGACAAGGAGAGACAGCAGCTTTTGAGGTCTCATGTGATTTTTTTCAATGGTCCTTTAACCACAATGTGGCTGAATTTGCTCTTATATTTGGCATGCTTTGCATTTTTTCTGGCATTCAACTGAACTCCTCTATTTCCTTTTCATGAGGGAGGAAGCTTAGGTTACATAAAAGGGGGCCCCCCAAAGTAGTAAGATACCAAAATGAGAGTAGGAACAACGGTACAGAAAGAAAGAAAAAAGGAGAACCTTTCATGATTCATGATCTTTACCCTATAAGGAGGTTTATTAACTATGTTGGAACACCCCAGCCACAAATAGTTGCGAGATGTCCATGGTCAGGGGATATGACAGGCTGGAGTTGTGGAGCTCTCACCAGATTAAATCTCAGTGAAGGACTGTGTAGAGATGCATGCTGCCCTTTCTTCTCAGTGTGCTGATTTAGAACTGGGTAGATACATGTGTGAAAGCAAAGAGAGGTACAGAGTTCCTTTTCCTAGAACCTTCTAGTTAGGAAGATACTATTGCATCTCTTAGAAGACAGCAATCTGGATAAACATTTTGCTTCTCAGAGCATAAAGAATAAATTTCAAAGTGCCCTCTCCCTATGTAACATATCTGTCAATATAGCTGATTATATTATTACTGTCGTTGCAATTTCCATTGTCCAGTGTAGTTCACTATGGTGGTTTTACAGCATAGAACAGAGTAATAGACATTTTAGAGAAATGGGGGTATTGGATATATTCTGTGGTACGGAGCTGGTAAGAAATTGGTGCACATCCCTCGCCCAGTATCTTTACCCTGTTTTACATCTTTATTTTTTTCTAGGTCCTTTATAATCAGGATCTCCCTTATCTCCCCAAACTTATTTTCCATATGGTTCCTCAATCAAAACCCCTCTCACAGGTTAGGTCAAGTTTCCAGGCTTTCCTCCCTCCCCCACAGGATACAATCCCTTCCTCAGTTCCCCTTGGGAGGAATGCCTTTTCTGCCTTTCCCAATCCTTTCCTTCCTCCAAGGTCCACTTTAGACCAACGTCCTCCATCAAGTCCTCCCTGACAGCTCCTGCCCAGTTCCCTCTTCCTTCTCTGACCTCCTAGTACACAATGGCATGTGATAATAATAGCCTTTGTTGGCCCAGTGGTTGACAAAGCACTGCACTCACTTTTGAGTTTCATAAGCTCTCGAGGTTGGTAAGGAGAATTTTCTTGTCCCCTCAGAGAGAATGAAAAATCAGCCCAAGGCCATATTGCAAGTAAATGGCAAAACTGGGACGTCAGTCCAGGCCTTTGAAGTCCAAAGTTTTTCCATTGTAGTCTTTTGTTATCTCACTCCTCTATACATCAACAGTGCCTAGTTCAGTGTTGGGAAAAATTAGATGTCTCAATAACTATTTGTGGATTGTTCTATTGACCTTGTCAGATCGTCTTTCCTCCTATACACTACCTACTCCCAACTCAAAGTGGCTGCTTCCACTTGGTATGAACCATGAGTATGCATGAGTGAGAGTCTGCAAAGCACCAGAGGTGGAAGGTCTGCTCTTTCCAGGTATCATCTGTGATGGAAGCTGTAATTGGGGCATAGGGCTCTGGTCTATTCTCCAGGGATGCTATTTGTGAGGGGCATGGTCTCCCTGGAAGGCTGGAAGGGGGGGATACCTCTAAAGCATGGTGGAATGAGGACATGATTTCACTTGTTATGAGGGCTTCTTTTTGGAACCAAAGAAAAAGAGTATTTAAAAAAACACTAGCAGAGAAAATCTCTCTCTTTTGGCTGAGTGACATTTCGTGCCTATTCACATCATTATGTCAGTCTTTGAAAAATGAAGAGCTAAAAGCAGTCTACTTTTTTTACTAGACAAAAGGAAGAACTGGGTGTTCCCCCAGGAGGAGACCCGAATGTGATGAGTGAAGCATTAGGATTGACGCTGAGTCACCCGCACTGGGGATGGGGGTGGGGTCAGAGCTTTCTCCTAAGCTTTCAAAACCAGCAAATGTGCTTAGGGTCATAGTTACACACACCTGTTGGCTGTAGTCAGTGCTGGTATTGTCAGCATCTGGGACATGGCTCAGGGAGAATCTCCAGCTGTCTTTAGTTCTTTCAAAAATGGATCTTCTCCACATCAGGTGAGCTAATGTTTCTTTCTTTCTCTCTCTCTTTGCCTCTCTCTCTTTCTTTCCTCTCTCTTTCCCTCCTTCCCTTCTTCCTTTCCTTCCTTTTTCCCTTCCTTCCTTCCTTCCTTCCTTCCTTCCTTCCTTCCTTCCTTCCTTCCTTCCTTCCTTCCTTCTTTCCTTCCTTCCCTCCCTCCTTTCCTTCTTTTCTCCTTTCTTTCAACAGGGTCTCATTCTGTTGCCTGGGTTGGAGTGCAGTGGTATCATCATAGCTCATTGCAGCCTCCAACTCTTGGGCTCAAGGGATCCTCCTGCCTCAGCCTCTTGATTAGCTGGGACTACAGGTGTATGCCACACCCAGCTAATTTTTCTATTTTTTTTTTTTTTTTTAGGGCTGGGGCCTTGCTATGTTGTTCAGGCTGGTTTCAAACTCCTGGCCTCAAGTGATCCTCCTGCCTCAGCCTCCCAGTGCTAGTATTACAGGTGTGAGCCATCATCCCCAGCTCTTTTTTTTTAATAACTTAAAACATAATTTAGGATTCACAAGAAGTTGCAAGATAGTACAGAGAATTCTTGTGTAACCAGCTTCCCCCAGTGATAATATCTTACCTAACCATAGTTGTTTACTTGTTTTTATGTGGTATTTAAGAACAAATAATTTATTATCTCTTAGGGTTCTGGGTGCTGATGAGCTCAGTTGGATCTCACATGGGGTCTATCAAATGCTTCAGCTGCTGTCGGCTGACGGCTGAGACTAGAGTCATGTGATGGTTTCTTCACTCGTGTGAAGCTGGACTGGCCAGGCAGCTCTTTCTCCATGAGGCCTCTCCAAGTGGGTAGCTCAGGCTTTCTGAGAGAGGGTGATCTCCGGGTGATCAGATTGCTCATATGGTGGCTAGCTTACTCAGAGCGGTTGCTCCAAGAGGCGTGGGTGAACGCTGCAAGGATTCTTATGACCTAGACTTGAAAGTTCCAGAACATCACTTCCATTACATTTTATTGGTGAAGCAAGTCACTAAGGCTGGCCAGATTCAAGAGAAGAGAAATTAGACTCCACATCACAACAGGATAAGTAGCAAAAAATTGAAAGCTATCTTCAACCCATCACAACTGCCCTGTAGTCTGGGCAGATGAGCGGACAAGTGTGCTAAGAAGAGACCATTAGAGCTGTCGTGACGGCCACTAGTAGAGTAAGTCCATATGTATTATTGGCCCTAGGAGAATTTTCATTCAGTCACAGTGTCACAGCACCAGTAGGCAGTAAATGTTCAAGAAATATTTTCTGACTGAGCACTTGAATCGCCTTCTCAAGTGAAAACAAGTGGGAAAGTAGTGAATATCTCTGAGGACTTTAGGGTAAATCCTGGAATTGGCCTTGTACTGCTATAGCTTCTGTTCTCTAAACAGGCTGGAATCCATCAAATATTTTTTGCTACATTTGTGTCCATTACAAACCAATCTGCCTGGAATAGCTGAAGCACTGTTCTAGGTGCTCTGTGGCAGCGCTCCAGGGACTGGTTTTGCGGAAGACAATTTTCCACGGGGTTGGGGGATGGAGGGGTATTAGATTTTCACGGGAGCCCTCACCCAGATCCCTGGCTTGCTGGGTTTAGAATAGGTTTTATGCTTTTATGAGAATCTAATGCTGTCGCTGATCTGACAGGAGGCAGAGCTCAGGCAGTGATGCCACAGATGGGGAGCGGCTGTAAATACAGATGAAGCCTCCCTGGGTCACCTGCTGCTCACCTTCCGCTGTGCAGCCTGATTCCTAACAGGCCAGGGACAGGTACCAGTCCTCAGCCTGGGGGTTGGGGACTGCAGCTCTGCGGCATGCCAAGGTGACTTAAGTATGGCTCCTGCTCTCAGGAATGTTGATAACAATTCTCATCCACCTTCTGCTGAGGTCTTATTTTCCAGCCTGCGTGTTAAGCAAGACTGGAAAAATGGGGAGCACCTAGGTGGTGAGGGACAGCAATTGCCACAACTGTTGTTGGGGTTAGAACGGGTTCGCATGGTCATTCTATGAATCAGCAGCTTGCTTCTTCACAGCAGGCTTTGTGTGACTCTTCTGCTGGGAACCATCCCTTCTTGGCTTTATTAGGTGGAAAGCAGGAGATGGAGATCGGCATGCTGGAACTTGACTTTTTTCCTAAAAAATATAAACTGTTCTGTGCCCAGAAGTCCAATTATCCTTGGAACAATTCTTTGAGCACGTATTGTCTGCGTGGAAAGAAATCTTCCCTGAGGGATGGGGAACATCCAACTTATAATGGGTGGGGTTGGGGAGGTCTTTAGGCAGGAGCACAGCGAACTTCGGTGGGAGCTGAGACGCGAGGGGAATGAAGAATGAATCATGGGCTTCCTGAATTAAGATGTCACAGACTGAACAACTCAACTGTGTTGGTATTGAACATACTTCCTGTGATCCTCTTCCTCAGATTAAGGACGATTACCGTTCCAGTCCTGGGGTTTGTGGGGGAGGAAATTCAGTGGAGAGGAAATTAGGTAGGAAATGTCAATGGGCGTATCTAACAATAGCAAAAGAATTGAATGAAAGGGCTCCACCTGGAGGCCTATTTTGGTGGTGGTAGCGGAAAAGTGGGAGCCAGGTGTGTTGGGGCAATGGTTTTGGGGTCTAAAGAAGTGAGGAGGAAGGTTCTTGGCCTGAGACTCCTTCATAAACAGTGTCAGATTGTGGAGTTCTAGGATGATGGGATGTGCGGGGAGAGAGCTGTGCCTGTCTGACCCCTGGAGGGTGTTATTAAGGGGAAAGGGGAAAGGCTGCCCTTAAGGTCAGGGAGAAGCTGGTAGCCAAACACCCAGGACTGGGCTTGGGGTGCTGGATCAGCTGTGGCGTTGTGGGTTCTGTGAATGTTCCTGCGCACCTCCGTGCCTTTGCCCATGCTGTTCTTTCTGCCTGGAGTACTCTCCTCTCTTTGTGGGCCTGGATGACAGGAGGTTGTAAGATTCAACGGAAGCATCAGGACTGTAGAGGGACCTTTTCTGATCATTCCCAGTTTGGATTAGGGGGTCCCTCTTCTGTGTCCTGTCTGACTTGGATCCCATGAGACATAAGCTCCATGAAGGTAGGGATTGTGTCTGTCTTGCTCATTGTAACATTCCTAGTGCCTAAAACTTGTAAATTCTCAATAAGTACTGAATGAATGAAGTATCTCTGTTGTAGTAGTTATTATAGGTATTAATGGTTTTTTTTTTGAGACAGGGTCTCACTCTGTTGCCTGGGCTAGAGTGCAGTGGCACCGTCACACCTCACTACAACGTCAAATTCCTGGACTCAAGCAATCCTCCTGCCTCAGCCTCCCATGTAACTGGCACTACAAGTGCCTACCACCACATCTGGCTAAATTTTTTTTTTTTTTTGGTTTAAGTACTTTTATTGCAACACTATTTTGTAATATTTTCATTGCAGGTATATAGTATTTTCATTACATTTTATTTATTTATTTATTTTTTATTATTCCAAGGTATTGTGAGGGTACAAACATTCTAGTTACACTTTATGTCTTTGCCTCACCCATATGCAGGTTAAAGGCGTGCCCTTCCCTCCCTTTAGTGCTCCCCGTGTCCTTTAGTTGTAGATTTTCCCCCCCATCCCCCTAATCCCTGGAGAGTATTTC
>CAUYSK010015846.1:0-22954 GCA_963575035.1 Avahi laniger | reverse complement strand
AGTTAAATATATTCCTAGATACTTTATTTTCTTTGTTGCTATTTTGAAGGGAATTGAGTCTTTGATTTGGTTCTTGCTATTACTGCTGTTGGCGTATATGAAAACCTTTGATTTGTGTGTATTGATTTTGTATCCTGAGACGTTACTAAATTCATTTATCAATTCCAGGAGCCTCTTGGTTCAATCCATGGGATTTTCTAGATATAATATCATGTAATAAGCAAATAGTGAGAGTTTGATCTCTTCTGTTCCCATTCATATGCCTTTAATTCCACTCTCTTGCCTGATTGCTGTGGCCAGGACTTCCAGCACTATGTTGAATAGAAGTGGAGATTGTGGGCAACCTTGTCTGGTTCCAGTTCTAAGTGGGAATGCTTTCAATTTTTCCCCATTCAGTATGATGTTGGCTGTGAGTTTCTCATAAATGGCTTATATCATTTTTAGGTAAGCCCCATCTATGCCTATTTTGTTAAGCGTTCTTATCATAAAAGGATGTTGAATTTTGTCAAATGCTTTTTCTACATCTATTGAGAGAATCATACGGTTTTTGTTTTTGATTCTGTTTATGTGGTGAATTACGTTTAGAGATTTGTGTATGTTGAACCATCCCTGCATCTCTGGAATGAAGCCCACTTTGTCATGATGGATTATTTTCTTAATAAGCACCTGGATTCAGTTAGCTAGAATTTTGTTGAGAATTTTTGCATTTATATTCATAAGGGATATTGGTGTGTAGTTTTCCTTTTTTGTTGCGTCCTGTCCTGGTATTGGTATCAGGGTTATGTTGGCTTCATAAAATGTGTTGGGGAGGAATCCATCCGTCTCGATGCTGTAGAATAATTTCTGCAGGATAGGCACCAGTTCTTCTTTGTAGGTGTGGTGAAATTTGGTTGTGAATCCATCTGGTCCGGGACTTTTCTTTTTTGGAATCTTCTTGATTGCTGTTTCAATTTCAGTCCTTGATATTGGTCTGTTGAGGAATTCTATTTCTTCCTGGTTGAGCCTAGGAAGGCTGTGTGTTTCTAAAAATTTTTCCATTTCCTCCACATTTTCCAGTTGGTGTGCATAAAGGCTTTTGTAATATTCATAAATTATATCTTGAATTTCCACGGCATCGGTTGTAACTTCTCCTTTTTTGTTCCTGATGGAGCTTTTAGGGATTTTTCTTTTCTGTTTTTCGTTAGTTTAGCCAAAGCTGTGTCAATTTTGTTTATTATTTCAAAGAACCAACTTTTTGTTTTATTAATCTTCTGTATAGTTTCCCTCTTGTCAATTTCATTTAGTTCTGATTTGATCTTACTAATTTTTCTTCTTTTGTTGGGTTTGGGGTTGGTCTGTTCTTCTTTTCCAATTCTTTGAGCCAATTCATTAGGTTGTCTATTTGTTATCTTTTTGACTTTTGGATATAGGCATTTACAGTAATAAACTTTCCTCTCAGGACTGTTTTGACTGTGTCCCACATATTTTGATAACTTGTGTCACCTTTGTCATTTAGTTCAAAGAATCTTTTGATTTCCATCTTTACGTCCTCATTTATGAAGCAATCGTTCAGCAGAAAGTTGTTTAATTTCCATGACTTTGTGTAGAGATGAGAGTTTCTGTTGGGGTTGATTTATGTTTCTAGTCCACTGTGATCTGAGAAGATGCCTGGTATGATTTCTATTGTTTTAAATTTTTGGAGACATGCTTTGTGTCCTAGAATATGGTCAATCTTAGAGAATGTCCCATGAGCTGACAAGAAGAACCTGTATTCAGTGGTTTTTGGGTAGAATGTCCTGTAAATATCAGTCAAGCCCATTTGTTCTAGAGTTCTATTTAAGTCCTTTATTTCTTTGTTAACTTTCTGCTTCGATGATCTGTCCTGTGCTGTCAGTGGGGTGTTGAAGTCTTTGACTATTATGGTGTTGCTTTCTATCAATTTGTTTAGATCAAGTAGAGTATGCTTTATGAATCTGGGTGCACCTAAGTTGGGTGCATACATATTTTGAATTATTATGTCTTCTTGGTGAACCGTACCCTTCACCATTATATAGTGACCTCCTTTGTCTTTCATTACTTTTGTTGATTTAAAAATCAAGTTGTCTGAGATCAAAACTGCCACACCAGCCTTCTTTTGGCTTCCATTTGCTTGAAATATTGATTTCCACCCCTTTACTTTGAGTCTAAATGCATCCTTGCAGGTTAGATGTGTTTCTTGGAGACAGCAGATGCTTGGCTTATTTTTTTTTTTTTTTATCCATTTGGCCAGTCTATGTCTCTTGAGAGGGGAACTCCAACCATTCACATTTATTGAGAGAACCGATAAGTGGGGTGAATTACTGTTCATTCTATTGGGTTGCATTTTGTTGGTTTGTTTTCTCTCTTGAGCCATTGTGGAATCTAGCCTTTGATCTTTAACTTGTGAGTGGTTTCACATTCGAGAGTGTTTGTTGTGCTGATCCTTGTGTAATTCTGTTTTGAGTACTTCTTGGAGAGCTGGTCTTGTCTTGGTGAATTCTCTCAGTCTTTGCTTATCTGAGAATGTCTTTATTTCTCCTTCATATATGAAATTTAGTTTTTCAGGGTACAAGATTCTAGGCTGGGCATTATTCTGTTTCAGAACAGTGAGAATGGGGCCCCAGTCTCTTCTTGCTTGCAGGGTTTCAGTTGAGAAATCTGGAGTTATTCTGATGGGCTTTCCTTTGTATATTACTTGTTTCTCTCACCTTACAGCTCGTAGAAGGACCCCTTTAGTGGCTATTTTGGTCAATCTGATGACTGCATGACGTGGTGTCTTTCTATTTGGATTGAATCTCCCTGGAGTCCGTTGAGCTTCTTGTACCTGTATATCTAGATTTTTAGCAAGTCCTGGAAAGTTCTCCTCTATTAAATCTTCAAATAGCTTATGTAGCCCTTGAGTGTTTTCTTCTTCACCTTCCGGAACCCTATCACCCTCAGGTTCGGTTTTTTCACATAATCCCACATTTCTTGTAGGCGTATTTCTTTTCTCTTAATTTTCTGCTCAGTTTCTATGACTGACTTATTTATTTGGCAGGAGTTGTCTTCAATCTCTGAGATTCTTTCTTCTGTTTGATCTACCCTGTTCTTGAGGCTTTCCACGGTGTTTTATAGCTCCCTGTATAAGTCCTTTATTTCCAGGAGATCTGTTTGATTTTTCTTTAATATTTCAATTTCTTTAGTGAATTTTTCTTCCAAGTCCTGGATTTTTTTTGTGGTTTCTTTGTGTTGGTTATCCATTTTTTCTGGCATATCATCGAGTTTTCTTACAATCCATGTTTGAAATTCTTCTTCTGTCATTTTAGTGTTCTGAGTTTGGTTAATGTCCATTGCTGGGGAGCCGTTGTTCCTGTTTGGGGGTGTGCTTTCCGTTTTAATCTTTATACTTCCAGAGTTCTTTCGCTGGTTCATTTCCTTCTGGATCAGTTGTTTCTTCTTGCCTTTAAATTTTCGTTTGGATAATGACATGCCCTGTTTAGTCTCTGAGCCAGTAGGTGGTGTTTGTGGGTGAGATTCGACCACACCCTTTATGATGAATCGGTAGATGCAGTAAAAAGGTGTGCAGGATGACCTCCCTGTCAGTAGGTGGCAATTGAAGGGAGGAGCATGCTGTGGTGCTGTTTTTGGATCCTGTAGCTAGCTCTTATTTCTCTAGAGAGGCCCTCTTGTGCCTGGGGTGGTAGGTGGGGCCCTGGGATTTCCAGGTGTGTCCTTATTCTCCCTCTTAGTAGGAGGAGTGAGTCTGGGTGGGGCTGAGTTGGGCAAGCCTGCCTCCAAGCTCCACAACTGCTGCTAGCAGGTTCAAAGGTCTACTCTTTGTTTCTGCACAAAGCTGCTGGGAGGGGCTGAAATGGGTCCACTCAGCTGAAAGTGTTGGCTTGGGGGCTGAGGCTGTTCAAGACCCACACTCTGGAGCAGGTCTCGCTCCCCTTCACTCTCCCCCTCTCCATGGCCTCTCTTAGGCCTCTGCCATCAAGTGGGACCTCAGGCCGATGGATCTCCCCTGGCTGTGAGGTGGGCTGGGAGGTTCCCTACCCAGGATCGTAGCCTGAGCTGGGTGCATAGCCCTTTTTTAGGAGGAGGGTTGCCAGTCAGGCATGCTGATCTACCCCTGAAGGCACACATTCCTCAGTAGGCTCTTTCACAGATCTCTCCTCCGTGCCCCAGGGCAGTGCGACTGTGACCTGGGTGTATGGATTCTGGTCTGCAGACCTGACTCCTGGACCCTGGAAATCAATCCCTGACCCTGCCAGGGGGAGAGGTGCTGGTCTTGAATAACCTACAGGGTGCCCAAGCTGGATTGATTTCACTCCATCTCGAGATTTTTCCCACTCTCCTGGAGTCCTGAGGCAAGTAGCACCTGGGAGGGCTGCTGGATAGGGAACTCGCAGTCTTAGTACCCCTCAGGCTGCTGTAGGGCAGCAAAAGAAAAGGTCCCGTTCCTTGGAGATGCCTCCATGTGATGGCTAAATTGTCTTTCTGGGCACGCACGGGTAGGGAGGGGGAAGGAGAGAATGGAGCCCTATGGCGTCTGCCACTAGGCTCGGGTCTGTGCCCGGGGAGGTACTCCGAGGGGGCTGGGAGTCTGGCGTTGAGTCCACAAGAGGCCACTGCTCACTGGCAGCAGCCGTCTCTGGGCTGGTGTCGGCAGGTCTCTCCAGCTGCTCAGGAGCCCACCAGCAATCCGAGATGCAAGAGAGGGGGAAGTTAACCACTTCACCTACCCTTGTCGCTGGTCTTCAAGCCTCTCAGGACCTTTCTCCTTCCAGTTCTCCTCCGCAACGTCTTCCCGTGGAGTCTCCTGTAGCTTCAGGCACCCTTCGTTCTGACCCTCACCCAATCTATGTTTCTCTGCTTGCTTATTTTTTTTCTCTTTCTTCTAAAATTCATCTTTTTTTCAGAGATCTTCTGACTGGCGGCTTGTCTCATCCGCCATCTTGGCTCCTCCCTGAGGTTATGTATTTTTGCTGGATGCATTAGTGGCCTGAAAGAGTTCATTATGCTTCTAAAATTAACAAACTCATAATAACTAACAACTTCTGCACAACTGCTAGGGAATGTTTCAGGATGTAGTTAGGTGGAAAGAGTATAAATGATTCATCTTCCTTGGATCCTCCATAGAGCATAGTTGTTTTCTTTCCCTACTGAGAATAATGATCAGTCTCCCTTGGTGGATGTGATGATGACTACAATGATATAACAACAATAATTAAAGAGAGTTACCATGGAAATCCACAGTGCAATACAAAATGATGATAGAATGGACCAATTTAAGAGTCACGAAAAAGGGAAGTTTATGATCATCTATTTAAAATTATTTTCCATCTTTTTTATGCATTTAATAAATCTACTTTTTACTCCCCCATCTCCAGGACATCTGTACACTCTCCTCAAAAATATTTTTAAATTTCTAGTCAAGATTAATGTCAAATTCCTAGTCTCATTGAATACAGGCAGGTACAACCAAAGAATGAAGAACAGAGTAAGTCAGGAGAGGTAGCAAGGAGAAAGGGGATATGAATTGTAATTAAAACATAATCTTTTAGAACATAAGATAAAATGTCTGAGAGAGAAAAGATGATCCAAAAACACTATTATTTAGAGATAGAAGCAGTCTCAAACAGCACTTTTTGGGTCAATGAGCAGGGTGTCCTGGAGGCTAGAAGAAAGGAAGTAAATCATGTTACTAAGTTCAAATTACAAGTCTCAGGGAAGGAAAGACAGAACCTGAAGAATGACAAGACTCCCAGTCCCTTCTTACACTCCTCCAAGAGAGTTCACACACATTTTGACTTTCTCACAGTGGACTGCATGGTTAACAGTGTATTCTTTGAATGTCGAATTAAACGATGTGGTTGCTGCTTTCAAAGGATGTCAGTGGGAGCAAAAAATGAATACACAGAGGACCAGAGCCTTCAGCCTCAGGGATTTTTCTTTTTGAGCAGGAGCTTGCTGTGTCCTTTCAAATCTAGCTCCAATATGTACTTTTCAGGGTTATTGCTTTTAATCTTTATTGTTAGCTCCCTCTAAAGAAATTTGTAAAACTGTAATGACAAATCCCGGAGCTGTTTAAACCTGCATAGAATGCTGCTAATTTCTATTTCATCCCATGGAGATTGAATTGTGCAGGTCAACTTTTCATTCAAGGGAGATAGAAATGTGAGAAGGTTTGATTGAGTTAGTTCTTCTGTAGAAATGAACTGAAATTCATCAACTTTAGTTTACTGTTTTAAACTCAGCAAAAAAATTTCCACAGGAAATAAAACAGCCTTTAAAATTGAAGCTCTTATATGAGCACCTGAAGAGGTTGGAAAGATAAAAGTAAGATCAAAGTATAATAAAAAACTTAAAATTCTCTGAATTATTAATTCATTCAAGACAGATTAATTGAGCACTGTCTATGTGTCAAGCATGGTTCTAGACCCTAACCACAGCCATGCAGATTAGCCACTCAGAGATTATCTGGGCAACTGTTTACCCTATATGGGCTGCTGAGGTGTCCATCGAAGCCATGTCTGATCCTTCAGCCTGGGGTCTGGATCTCACTCCTCCTTAACTTCTCAACTCTGGAGGGACATATATATTAGTTTCCTATTGTTGCTGTAACAACATTAAATTGTAACAACGATTTATATTTTTGCAAAATAAATATTTATTAACTGATCAATTTTGTTTTACAATTTGATTATTGGACTTTCAAAATTAGTTATATTGCTTTCTCTCTTTTTTTTTTTTCATGACTCTTAAACTGGTCCATTCTATCATCATTTTGGATTGCACTATGGATTTCCATGGTAACTCTCTTTAATTGTTGTTGTTATATCATTGTAGTCATCATCACATCCACCAAGGGAGACTGATCATTTTTCTCAGTAGGGAAAGAAAACAACTATACTCTATGGAGGATCCAAGGAAGATGAATCATTTATACCCTTTCCAACTAACTACATCCTGAAACATTCCCTAGCAGTCGTGCAGAAGTTGTTAGTTATTATGAGTTTGTTAATTTTAGAAGCAGAATGAACTCTTTCAGACCACTAATGCATCCAGCAAAAATACATAACCTCCCATGAGCCTAGGTATTAATAAATACAGCTTATGGTGTTGGCTTTTACTGGGCCATTTGCAAACTTAGTGGTTTAAACTTTATCACAAACTTAGTGGTTTAAAACAACGCATGTTTTGTGATGCAGTTCTGGAGGTCAAAAATTTAAAATGGGTTTTGTGGGGCTAAGATCAGAGTGTCAACAGAGCTCCATTGCTCCTAGAGGCTTTGTAGATGCTGTTATTTTTTTTTATAGGTGAAAACATTTAATTTCTTTTCTGATGGTGTACTGGAGCTTGCTAGCACAGACTCTTTTTAATTTTGAGATATTAATTAAAGGGTACAGTGTTTTTCTTACATAGATGTCTTGTACAATGCTTAAGTCAGGGTTTTTGATGTGCCTATCACCTGAATAGTGTTCATTGTACCCAACAGGTAGGGTTTTATCCCACACCCACCCTCCTGCCCAACCTTTTTGGTTTCTCATGTACTTTTTATCACTTTGTGCCCATGTGTACCTATCTATGAGCTCCCACCTATAGTGAGAACATATGGTGTTTGATTTTCCATTCCTGAGATACTTCACTTAGGATAATGGCCTCCAATTCCACCCACATTACTACAAATGTCATTATTTCATTCCTTTTCATGGCTGAGTAGTACTCCTTGGTATATATATATACTTTATTATCTTTGTCCACTCATGAATTGAAGGGCACTTCGGTTGATTTCACATCTTTGAAATTTTGAATTGTGCTGCAATAAATACTTGAGTGCAGATGTCTTTTTGATAAAATGACTTCATTTCCTCTGGGTAGATAACCAGTAGTGGGATTACTGAATCAAATGATAGGTCTGCATTTATTTATGTATTTGAGGAATCTCTATGCTGTTTTCCATAGACGTCAAACTAATTTTCAGTCTTACCAACAGCATATAAGTGTTTTTCTTTCTCTCTACATCCACATCACCAGCTATTATTCTTTGATTTTTTTACTAATGGCCATTCTAATAGGGGTAAGTTGGTATCTCCTTGTAGTTTTAATTTCCATTTCCCTGATGATTAGAGACATGAAACATTTTTTATGTTTGTTGGTCATTTGTATATCTTCTTTTGAAAAATTTCTATTTATGACTTTCGTCCACTTTTTGCTGAGGTTATTTTGTTCTTGCTGATTTGTTTGAGCTCCTTGTAGAATCTGGATATCAGTCCTTTGTGAGATGTATATTTGGGAATGTTTTCTCCCATTCTGTAGGTTTTCTATTCACTCTATTGATTATTTCCTTTGCTGTGCAGAAGATTTTTAATTTAATCAAGTCTCATTTATTTACTTTCGTTGTTGCAATATTTGTATTTGGGGTTTTAGTCATAAATTCTGTGTGTAGGTTGATATCTACAAGAGTTTTTCCTATGTTTTCTTCTATAAATTTTAAGGTTTCATGACTCACATTTACATCTTGAATTCATTTTGAATTAATTTTTGTATATGGCAAGAGATAAGTGTTCTGTTTCATTTTTCTGCATGTGGCTATCCAATTTTCCCCACGCCATTTATTAAGTCTTCCGGTCCCCGTGTATGTTGTTGTCGGTTTTGTCGAAGGTCAATTGGTAGTAGCTATATAGTTTAATTTCTGGTATCTCTATTCTGTTCCTTTGGTATATATCTGCATCTTTATACCACTACCATGCTGTTTTGGTTACTATAGCCTTGTAGTATAACTTGAAGTCAGGTAATGTGATACCTCCAGATTTATTGTTTTTACTTAAGATTGCTTTGCATATTTTGGCTCTTTTATGGTCCAATGAAGCTTAGGATTATTTTTTCTAGATCTGTGAAATATGACACTGGTATTGTGATGGGAATTGCATTGAATCTGCATTGAATCTTTGGGCAGTGTGGACACTTTCATGATGTGGATTCTACTAATCCATGAGCAGAAGATGTTGTTCCATTTGCTTATGACATCTATGATTTCTTTCATCAGTGTTTGTAGTTTTCCTTGTAGAGGTCTTTAATATCTTTTGTTAAGTATATTCCTAGATATTTTGTTTTCTTTGTAGCTATTGTAAATGGTATTTAGTCCTTGATTTGACTGTCAGCTTGAATGCTATTAGTATATAGAAATATTACTGATTTGTGTAGATTGATTTAGTAACCTGAGACTTTGCTGAATTTATTTATCAATTTCAAGAGTCTCTTGGTGGAGTCCTTGGGGTTTTCTAGGTACAATATAATATGGTCAGCAAACAAGGATAGTTTGACTTCTTCTTTCCTGATTTGGATGCTCTTATTTCTTTCTCCTGCTTGATTTCTCTGGCTAGGACTTCCAATACTGTGTTGAATATTGTTCTTGTTCCGGTTCTTAAGGGGAGTGCTTTCAACTTTTTCCCATTCAGTATGATGTTGACTGTGAATTTGTCATGTACAGCTTTTATAATTTTGAGATATGTTCATTGTATGCCTAGTTTGTTGAAGGTTTTTATCATGAAAGGGTGCTGGATTTTATCGACTGTTTTTTCTGCATCTATTGAGATAATCATATAGTGTTTGATTTTGCTTTTGCTTATGAGCTGAATCACATTTGTTGATTTGTATACATTGAACCATCCTTGCAACCCTATGATGAAACCACTTGATTATGTTGGATTATCTTTTTGATGTGCTATTGAAATCATTTTGCTAGTATTTTGTTGAGGATTTCTGCATTTATGTTCATTAGGGATATTGGTATGAAGGTTTCTTTTTTGTTGTGTCCTTTCCTGGCTTTGGTATCAGGGTGACACTGGCTTTATAGAATGAGTTAGGGTGGTTTCTTTCCTTCTCAATGTTATGTAATAGTTTCTACAGGATGTGTGCCAGTTCTTCATTTCAGATCTCCTGAAATTTTACTGTGAATCTGTCTGGTCCAGGGCTTTTTTTTTTTGTTGGGATTGTTTTTTTATTACTGCTTAAATCTCACTCCTCATTATTGATCTGTTCAGGGTTTCTATTTCCTTCTGATTGAGGCTTGGGAGGTTTTGTGCTTGTAAGAATTTATCTATTTCCTCTAGGTTTTCTATTTTGTTTATATAAAGGATTTCATAGTAATCATGGATGATATTTTCAATTTCTGTGGTATCAGTTGAAATGTCTACTTTTTCATTTCCTATTGAAGTTATTTGAGTCCTTTCTCTTCTATTTCTGGTCAATCTGGGCAGTGGTCTATCGATTTTGTTTATCTTTTCAAAGAACCAAATTTTTATTTCATTGATTTTTGCTTACGTTTTTGGTTTCTATTTTGTTTATTTCTGCTCTGAGTTTTGTTATTTCTTTTCTTCTACTGGCTTTGAGTTTGGTTTGTTCTTCTCCTTCTACCTCCTTGAGATGTGACAATATGTTGTTAATTTGTGATCTTTATGTCTTTTTATGTAGACATTTAAGGCTACGAACTTTCTCCTTAGGATTGTGTTTTCTATATTCCATAGATTTTGAAAGCTTATGTCTCCTCTGTCATTAATTCTGAGGAGTCTTTTATTTTCATCTTAAAGTCATCACTGATGCAAGGATGAGTCAGCAAGAGGTTGTTTAATTTTCCTGAATTTATGTAGATTTGAGTGTTTCTCTTTGAATCGATTTCTAGTTTTGTTCTACTGTGGTCTGAGAAGATACATTGTATGATTTCAATTTTTTTTTTGAATTTGTGAAGATTTTTTTTGTGGCCTAAGATATAATCAATCTAGGAAAATGTGCCACGTCCTGATAAGAAAACTATATATTTAGTAGTTTTGGGGTAGATTGTCTGTAAATGTCTGTTATGCCTGTTTGTTCTAGAGTACTGTTTAAGTCCAGTGTTTCTTTGTTCATTTTCCTGCTTCAATGATATGTCTAGCTCTGTCAGTGGAATGTTGAAGTCCCCAAGTATTAAGAAATTACTGTTCATTTATTTGCTTAGATCTAGAAGAATTTGCTTTATGAAACTGTGAGCTTTTGTGTTAAGTGCACATATATTTAGGATTTTTATGTCTTCTTGTTGAATTGCTCTCTGTGTGATCATATAATGACCAAATTTTTTTTTCCATTGTTGATTTACAGTCTATTTTATCTGATATGAGAATGGCTACATCTGTTTGCATTTGATTTTCATTTGTGTGGAATATTTTTTTCCATACCATTACCTTGAGTCTGGGTGAGTCCTTGTCTTTTGAATGTGTTTCTTTGAGAGAGAAAATACTTGGGTTGTGTTTTTCAATCCACTCAGCCAGTCTATGTCTTTTAGGTGAGGCATTCAGACCCTTCATGTCCAGTGTTAATATTTACATGTGGGATTCTGTTCTGTTTAACATGTTGGATGATACCTTAATATTTTGCTTTCCTACTTATACTATTGTTTTGTAAGAGCTGTGAGCTGTAAATTTCGGGTGTTTTTACACTGATTGGTATTATTGTGCTATTGCATGTATAATACACTTTTGAGCATTTTCTGTATGGCAAGTCTACTAGTGACAAACTCCTTTCATGTTTGCTTGTCTGAAAATATCTTTATTTCTCTTACATATATTAAACTTACTTTAATAGAGTACAGAATTTTTGGCTGGCAATTATTCTGTTTAAGGAAACTAAACATAGGACCCCATTTCTCTCTGGCTTGTAAGGTTTCTCTTAGGAAATCTGCTATTAGTCTGATGAGTTTTCCTTTGTAAGTTACTTGATGTTTTCACCTCATGGCTTATAGGAATTCCTCCTTCATGTTGACTTTGGCCACTCCGATGACCATATGTCTGGGAGATTCACTATGTGCAATGAATCTGTCAGGTATGTGCTGAGCTTCTTGTATCTGGATGTCTAAATCTCTAGCAAGACCAGGGAAGTTTTCCTCAATTGTTCCCTCAAATAGATTTTCTACGCCTTGTGCTTTTTCTTCTTCACCCTCAGGAATGCTGATGATTCTGACATTTGGCTTTTTTACATAACTCCATATTTCTTGTAGACTTTGTTCATTCTTCTTTATTCTTTATTTTTGACTAACTGAGTTGTTACAAAAGAGTTATCTTCAAATTCTGAACTTCTGTCTTCTGCTTTGTCTACTTCTTAAAATTTTCCACCATGTTTTGTATTTTGTTAAATGAATTTTTCATTTCTGGAAATGAAAAATTTCTATTTGATTATTTTATAAATATATCTATCTCTTCAGTAAATGTTTTATACAATTTGTGAATTGCCTTTCTGGTTTCTTTGAGTTGGTTTTCCATTTTCTCTTGGATCTCATTTAGCTTCCTTACAATCCATATTTGGAATTCTTTATCTGTCCTTTCAGTATTTTCATTTTGATTGGGATCCTTTGCTAGAGAGCCGGTGTGCTCCTTTGGAGTTATCCTTTCACTCTGATTTTTCATACTTCTGGAGTTCTTGTGCTAAATTCTTCTCATCTGGAGAAGCTATCACTTCTTGTTTTTGGATTTTCTTTTGCTTAGATGGGGCTTTTTTCCCCCCCTCACACTTAAATGTGTATCTGTATTATATGTTGGGTAAGACTTTGGCTTTGCTTGCAGGTACTTTCATGGGTGTCTATGTTCTGGATGGATATCTTGATTGTAGATGTCCTTAGTGTGGTGTTTTTCTTAGTTGCTAGTTATTTGTAGCCTGTAACAGTGGTATACTATATGTGTGGGAAGATTCCTTGTCATTTTTTAACAAGGGACAATGGAGCCTTTGAAATTCTTTCTCTTTGTCCAGCCCTGTGGTCTTCTTAATAGTGTGAATTATATTGTGATGCCCAGTTTAATCTCTGATACTGTAGATGATACTTGTTGGTAAGAGTCACCCACACCCCTTTCCACAGGACTCCAAATTTCTTGGGAGTTGATCTCTCAATGCCTGCTCTTGTCATTGAATCTCCTCCTTTGATTCTGTCCATTCTGCTTCCCTCTTATGAACACTCTCATGATTACATTGGGCACTACTGAATAATCCATAATAATTTCCCCATTCTAAGATCTTTAACTTAAACACATCTGAAAAATCCCTTTTATAATATATAAGGTAACATATTCACAGGTTCCTGAGATTAGAACTTCGACATCTTTGGGGGGTTATTATTCTGCCTACTGCAGGGACCAAACACCATGATTTATTCTTTCATTTCTTTTCTTTTATCTTCAGCATCTCCTGTCTCTTGTTTTTACTGCAAGATGCTCTTGGCACACTTTAAAACAGCTCTCACTCTCCCAGCAACCATTGCTTCCTCAAAAAAACTACTCTTTACAAGGTCACCTAGATTCTCATCATTGAGATATTAACCTGATGTATTTTTAGGGCTTATCTTTCTTCATAGCTGCTAAGTATTACATGATTTATTGATGATCATTCCTGCCTCCTTATTAATAATAATAAAGCAACTCTCCTTATTTAGTGTTTACCATGCTCCAGGCACTAAGCTAAACATTTTATAAACATTATTTCATTTGTTCCTTTCAGCAACCCCATGAGTTAAGCATTATTTTCCACTTTTTATAAATGATGAAATGGAGGCTTCAAGGAAAAACTTCAAGTGCTATCTAGCACTTTCTAAACCTCTGTGTCCAACCCCCACTTTTCTTCCAGGTGACAAACCTAGACAACTTGTTGACTCTGAATGGTTTCATATGCCCTCCCCATGGTACCTCTCTTCCTTACCCAGTGAAATGGCACCACCCAAGTCTCAGCAGCAAGAAATCTGGCAGTCACCTCAGACTTCTATTCTTCTCACATCCAAAAAACCTCCACAGAGGTTTTTATTTAACCTCCTAAATGCCCCATGAATCTTTCTCCTTTTCATGGCCATCACCTTAGTTTTAGCTAGTTTTCACTCCCATTTTTCTTGTGTCAATCACAGTTGTGTGCCATATAATGATGTGGTAGTCAAGGATGCACTGCATATAAAACAGTAGTCCCATAAGATTATAATATTTTCACTGTACCTTTTCTATGTTTAATATGTTTAAATACACAAATACTTACCATTGTGTTACAATTGCCTATAGTATTCAGTACAGTAATATGCTGTACAGGTTTGTAGCCTAGGAACCACAAACTTTATCATCTAATCTAGGTATGTAGTAGGCTATATCCTCTAGGTTTGTGTAAGTACACTCTATGATGTTCACACAATCACCTAACTATGATTTCTCATCATTAAGTTATGTAGAACTTATTAAACTAGCTTCTTAACTGAGTTCCCTGACTTGATCACTATCCATTAAATCATTTACTTTATTCTCATTTTTGTGAGTTTATTTTATACTTTTTTTCCAGAACAGTCTTTGGAAATTGTAATTCTTATCCTGGCATTCCCATACTTAAAGTTATGTAATGGTTCCCATTGGCTTTTATGTGTTGTCTTTTCAGGTCTCTGCTCCCCTGCTCAGCTGTTCCCGTTACTTCACACACCCTTTCAACTCTTTCATTCTCTTCTCCCTCTCTCAACAAACAAAGGACTAAACCAATACATTTAGAAATAAATGGATGAACACTTAGATAATTTTTATATTCAAGAAGAATAAAAACTAAAATGATTTTAGATGAATGTTTTAATTTCATTGGAAAATTTAAAATAATAAAAATACTGGGATAAGTTTTACAAAACAGGCAAGTGCTGAAATTGTTTAAGGGAGTGTGACTTAGTGTTTTGCCTTTCTAGAAATCATTTTGTTAATACATATTAAGAGGCTTAGTGCAGTCCATGCAAAAGATCAATCAGCCACAGGCATGACCAGAGGCAGGAATTTCTCATGCATGTAAGATACATGTATATGTTAAGAACAGTGCCTGAAACATAGAAATAACTAGATAAGGATAGCTATTATTGGAGAAGGAAGAAGATGGCTAACTAGAGACATTGGTTGCCGGATAGTTTCAGAAAGAAAGAAAAGCTTTAGATTAAAAGAAAGCCATACATAAGGTGTAATTCTTAGGGAAAAGTTCCAGAATCTACCACAGATTCCATGGGAAGAAGTTGCAGAGCAGAACAAGAAGGAACAAGATAACAGCAGAGATCAATGCCCGAGAAACCTGGAGTCCTATGGAAAGGGTAGCTGAGGGTTTTTTTTTACCTTCTCTCAACCTCTGGTAGTCAGCAGGCTCCCAAGCTGCTGGACAGCTTTTCTACCCTCATGAGCCTAAAGTTGCTGCAATCAGTTAACTGGGAACCTCTTGAAAAAAAGCACCGGGCTACCAGGCCTCTCATGATCACTTCCTATCACCCAAGATAGGAACCACAGACCCAAGCTGAGATGGCAGGCACCATACTGCTGCTCCACCCATTGTGTATCTTTGTCTACCCAGGGAACTTTAGTCCTTAAGTTTTCATGTCACTTGTTTCCACACAAACATTTCCCAACTCCAGCCCAGACTGTGGTGGACACAGGGGCCACTGGGTCCTGGGGAACTATGTAATCCCAGAGTTTGTACATTCCGGGTGGGCTGCCATGTTAGGAGAGGGAAAGAGATGACCAGAGTGCCAGCTGTCTTCCACTCAGACTCTTGTCTTCCTTCTCCCCTCCCCCCCACTGCTGTCAAGTGGCATGGATACCCAAAGGGATGATTGAGCCAAGACTCTCAGAAGTGGCTGTTTCCTCTCTGTTAGTGGGCTCACCACACGAAAGCTTTCACAGAAGTGGGGTTCACACCTTTTCTCTTAAAAGCCTGAAGCAGATCAAGAGGTGCTCAGATTATGAGCTCCCTTCCCACCAACCCTCCCTGGTGCTGCTTGCCTTGCTGCTTCAGCAGAGCAGGGCATACCCTAAAGCAGAGGGACATTAAGCCTGCTTGAGCCCTCCATGGGCAACTCAGGACCAGCACTCTTCTCCCTGACGTGGTCAGAGATTGAACTTTGGGGACCTGGGGAAAGTCCCATAGGCCAGATCCTATACCCCCAAGACTCAATAATGTTGCTCAGGAGCACAGAGGGGAGATTTGTGAACTAATCTTGAGAGGTATGGAAGACCACAGGAGCCGAACTTAGAGAAGAATGCAGTGTGGGTCTCAGTCACAGCACACTCATAGAGCACCTCTTTGCCCACAAGAAAGCCATGCTTTTGGTCAGAGGTGGAATCCTGGACAGGGAAGCTCCTAGCCCACAGTGCCATTGCTGGTGAGCTCAGCTACTTTGAGCTCCTGCCTGTGACCAGACACCAGGATGAAACTTCAGGGCAGGGGAGAAGGGAAAAGAGCAAAACTCACTCTCAACAGCCAAACTGTGAATCCCAGATGGCCCCTTCCCATGAGGCAGATTTTCTGACTTGGTGGAGTCGCTTCAGCCCCTCCTTGGCGGCTTTCCCCAGTGGCCTGGGAGTGAACCCTTGACCCCTGTCAAGACAGCTCTTGTACCTGCCTTTGTGGAGCCTGAAGGCCCAGCCTCACCCAGTCTCATTCCTCCACCCACTTCTGCTATGGTGGAGAATAAGCAATCCCTTGGGAGTTATAGCATCCTTCCCACTTCCTGGAGCATTTCAGTGCTTCTCCTGAGGGGCTACGGTTGGTCACATGTCCCAAAAAACCACACTGCAGCTGGCTATTACCAGCAAGTGCAACCTACTCGCAGGGAGGAAAATGTATACAGCCCATTACAGCATTTACTGACTCAGTCATAGAGAGCATGACTAACTCTTACCCACAAGCACAACCTACTATCTCGGGGATTAAACTGAGCATCATAATATAACTCAAACTGTTAAGGCCTAAGAGCTAAGGAGAGAGAAGGGATTTCAAAGACTCTCATATTCCCTTATCAACAAGAGACATGGAATCTGCTCACATACATAGTACAGTACTGCAACAGGCTACAAATAACTAGTAACTGAGAAAACCACCACACTAAGGACATCTATGACCAAGGTATCCATCGAAAACCTAGACATTCATCAAAGCACCCACAAGCAAAGCCAAAGGTCCTTATGCAACATATGCTACAGACACACCCTTAAGAGTGACGCAGAAAATAAAAACCCCACCTAAGCAAAAAGGAAATCATCCAAAAACAAGAAGTGATAGCTGCTCCAGATAAGAAGGAATCAGCCCAAGAACTCTGGAATTATGAAAAATCAGATTGAAAGGAAACCACACAAAGGAATACATCAGCTCTCTAGCACTGGATCTTAACCAAGACTCAATGAGGAGGAAATAGAACTCCTAAACAGACCAGTAATAAGCAGTGATATCAAAGCGGTAATAATAAATCTCCCAATGAATAAAAGCCCCAGACCAGATGGATTCACAGCAGAATTATACCAGACGTACAAAGAAAAGTTGGTACACATACTGCAGAAATTATTCCATGACACCAAAAAGGAGGGAATCCTCCCCAACTCATTCTGTGAAGCCAGTATCATCTTGATAACAAAACCAGGAAAGGAAACAACAAAAAAAGAAAACTACAGACTACTATTCTTTGTGAATATTGACACAACAATCTTCAATAAAATACTTGAAAACTGAAGTCAATAGCACATGAAAAAATAATCCACCATGACCAAGAGGGCTTCATCCCAGGGATGCAAGGGTGGTTCAACATATGTAAATCAATAAATATGATTCACCACATAGCAGAAGCAAAAACAAAGATCATATGGTCATCTTAATAGATGCAGAAAAGCTGTTTGACAATATTGAGTACCCTTTCATGATAAAAACATTCAACAAACTAGGTGTAGAGTAAATATATCTCAAAATTAGAAAAGCCGTATATGACATACCCACAGCCAACATCATACTGAATGCGGAAAAGTTGAAAGCATTCCTCCTAAAAACTGGAACATGACAAGCATATCCACTGTCACTACTTCTACTCAACATAATACTGCAAGTCTTAGCCAGAGAAGACAAGAGAAAGAAATAAAGGGTATCTAAATTAGGAAAGAAGATGTCAAACTACCGCTTTTCACTGATGGTATGATCTTCTATCTAGAAAATCCCAAAGACTCCACTAAGAGACTCCTGGAATTGATAAATAAATTCAGTAAAGTCTCAGGTTACAAAATCAATGTACACAAATCTGTAGCATTACTATATACCAATAACATTCAAGCTGAGAATCAAATCAAAGACTCAACATCATTCACAATAGCTACAAAGCAAATAAAATACTTAGGAATTTACTTAACCAAGAGGTGAAAAATCTCTAAAAGAAGAGCTAGGAAACACTGATGAAACATATAACAGATGACACAAACAAATGGAAAAACATATCATGCTTATGGATCAGGAGAATCAATCATGTTAAAATGTCGATACTGCCCAATGTGATTTACAGATTCAATGCAACTCCCATGAAAATACCTATGTCATATTTCAGAGATCTAGCAAAAATAATTCTATGCTTCATTTGGAACCAAAAAGGAGCCAAAATAACCAAAGCATCTTAAGCAAAAAGAACAAATCTAGAGGCATCACATTACCAGACTTCACATATATAGTGTGTGTATACACACACACACCTCCCCACACACACTCACTGTGGAGTACTACTCAGCCACAAAAAGGAATGAAATAATGACATTTGAAGCAATGTAGATGGAATTGTAGACCATTATCCTAAGTGAAATATCTAAGGAATGGAAAAATCAAATACTATATGTTCTCACTAATAATATAATCCCTTCAATTCACGAGTGGATTAACAAAATGTGGTGTGTATATATATATGTGTGTGTGTGTATATATATACACACACTATGAAGTACTACTCAGCCATAAAAAAATTTAATGTCATTTGCAGTTATTTGGGTGGAGCTGGAGATCATTATCCTAAGTGAAGCATCTCAGGAATGTCAAAACAAGCATTACATGCACTGTTTAATAATTTAGAACCGATCAATGGACACACATTGGCACAGAGAGAAGTAAAAGTCACTGGAAATCAAGAAATGGAAAGGGGGAGGACAGGAGAGGTAAAAATCGATCTTACAGGTATAATGAACACCATTCAGGAAATGGGCACACTAATAGCCCTTACTTAAGCATTATGAAAGCTATCCATATAACATTTTTACCCCCTTAATATCTTGAAATAAAAAAGAGGCTTAAAAATAAACACTTGATGTACTATTTCTACTTCGCAGAATTTATGCTAAGAAAATAAGCATGAAATATGCAATAAAAGATTATATTCTTGAATATGTCTTTATATTCAAGAATATTGCATTCTCAAATATTATTCACTGGAAAAATTTAAGGACATGTCCAACAATAGGGTGATTATTAATAATGAAGATGTGTAATATGCTAGAAATATATCTATTAGAAATTATTTCCAAAAATGTAGTATAAGAAACAATTTATAATGCAATTTTAAATAGGAAAAGGAGAAAATTTACTCTATAAAAATTCAGATTTACTTATATACATACAAAAAGAAGCAAGCCAAATAAATCAATATATTAACAGATGTTATTTCTGATGGTAAGATGTGTGGTAGTGAAATTATATAAATTTTCTTTATACTTTTCAGTACATGAATGTAGCCTCTGGACACAGATTTTCCTGATTCAGATTCACATCTCAACTTTATCCCTTACTGTCTATGTGACTGTAAGCAAGTTGCATAAACTCCCTAAAACTCCATTTTCTCAACTGTAAATTGGAAAACACAGACTAGTGGATAAAATTAATAATAATTATTTTATTTTTTATGTAATATAACTTATATAAAGGTCTTAATCATAGTGTCTGACACAGACGAAGCACTTTGTTGAGTGAAAACTATTATTGAAATTATTATTAAATATGCAATTATTTATTACCACTTGACAAATATTTATTTTTATAATTGCAAAAAAAAATTGATAATAAGAATATAAAGATCAAAAGCCAGGGAAAATAATCCATTTGTGAACATATATATGAGCCCAAATTAGGACTTAAGGGAAAAATTCAGGGGAACAACGACACAGAGACCTCCCAATAGCAGAGAGATTATGTTTCTGAAGAAAATAGAGTTTTGTCTTCTCTCTAAAGAACAAAACATATGAGCTCAACATTCAGAAATATGGACTTCAAAACATGGAAGAGATCATGCCCACCAGGGGACACAAAGAACAGGCGTTCCTGGGCAGCCCAACCTGAGCAGAACACATCTTAGCATAACTTCTGGGGAAGGCTAGAATAATGAGCTGTATTTACTATTTGTTTCTGTGTAACAAATTGCCCCAAAACATAGCAGATATAAACAATACACATTTATTATTTCACAGTATCTCTGGACCAGGGTTCTTTCTCCAGCTCAGCATCTCTAACAAGGCTATAGTTATCTCAAGGCATGATTGGGAAGAATATCTTTCTAGTTCACTTTCATGGCTGTTGGCAAGATTCATTTCCTTGCGGACTATTGAAATAACCTTAGTTCCTCGCATGCTGTTGGCCAGAGATTTCCCTTGGTTCTTTGCCACATGGGCAACTTCACTGAGAATCTCAAAACATGACACCATGCTTCATCAGAGCAAGCAAGCTAGAGGGCAAGAAAGAGTACCAGCAAGAGAGGGATGATAGGAGGAAAGAAGTCACTGTCTTTTATAACCTAATCAGAGAGGTAACATCCCATCACTTTTGCCATATTGTATCTGTTGAAGCAAGTCACTTGGTCCAGATAACATTAAAAAAGGAGAAGATCATAAATACCAGGGGAGGGGAGGACATAGATCAGTGGGAGCCAAGTTAGAAGCAGCCTACCACAGTCTACCGTCTGTTCCCCAATCTTATATGTCCCTTCCACATTAAAAATACTTTCAGCCCATACCAAGATCTCCAAAAGTCTCATCCCATTCAACACCAGTTCAAATACCAGACACTTATCTTCTAAGTCAAGCCCATGTGTAGATGAGGCTCCTTGGGTGTGGTTCCTTGAGGCTACTTCTCCATCTGTAGATCTGAAAAATTAGAGAGACAAGTTATCTGCCCCAATACAACCAAATGCAAAGTGTTGGAACAGGCATAAGATAACCATTTTAGACATTCTTGTTCAAAAAGGAGGAAAATGGTAGACAGAAGGGGTCACATGTCCATAGCAATTCTGAGAAACAGCTGGAAAAATGTTGTAAATTCTTTGACCGGGTTTTAAATCCTGGGAATAATCCTCTGTGGCTCTTAGCTCTACCCTTTCAGTTCTTGGTTTCTTTTTCTGAGTCTTCAATCATTTTTCATAAAAGATAGCACATGTTTGTAGAGGAGTTGTTTTCTCAGCTAGCTTCCTGAGAGTAGAACTTTGAGGACTATGACTTCCCTTTTCATTTTGTCCTCTCTCTGCCTCTTTCAGCTGGAACTGGCAATGTATTGCTAAAATAGTTTCCTCAAAAACTTTGTGAGCCCCCTGTGAATTCTACTGGGATTTACAATACTAACGAAAAGCCACAACCACAAACTTCTTTGAGAAAAGTCCTTTTGTACCTTGAGTTACACCTGAGATAGGTGAGGGACGATGTAGTTAAGCCTCCTAAAGGCCACATTGCTTGCTTGACAGGATCCGTGACACATCCTGAATCACTCTGTGTGACTAAATATTAATCTGGTTTATTTTTTGAGGTCTTAAAAGACTGCACACTCTCAACTTTTTCTCTAGGCCAGGCTTGATCCCAGGCCATGTTTCTTCTGAGAGTGTGTAGAGGCCATTTCTTAATTTTATAATTTTTTGCTGTCTAGAGGAGCTGAGAATTTTCAAAATCACTAAGCTACATCTCCTTATTGTTTCATAGTCCTTCTCTCAATTTATCTCTCTCTCTTATGTTTTACTATAAGCAGTGAGAAGAAACCAAATAGCATCCATAATACTTTACTTGGAAATAATTTCAGCTGGGTCACTAAATTTATAGGCAAATATTCTTCTTTATATATAATTGGATACAACAGTGTCATTAATCTCTTTGTGGTTCTATAACAAGGATCCCCCTTCCTCTAGTTTCCAGTTAACATGTTTTTCATTTCCTATTGGCCCTCACTAGCAACATTTTCAAAGTCTAGATTTCTTCTAATAGTTTGTTCCAGGCAATTTAGCTTTCTTTGTCATGATCTTCAACATCCTTCCAGTATCTACCCAATGCCCAGTTCCAATGCCACTCTCATATTTTTAGATGTTTTTTATGGAAATACCCCATTCCCAGTACCAAAATGTGTATTAATTATTTATGTATGCATGACAAACTACTCCCAAAATTTAGTGGCTTAAAACAATACCCATATATCACCCCATACTATAAGTCAGAAACCTGGGTCATCCAATTCAGGATCTCTCACTCCTGATGGCTCAACTGGGAAGGATCCACTTCCCAGATCACTCGCATGATTGTTGGCAGGATTCAGTCCTCTATGGACTGTTGGAAAAGGGCCTCAGTTCCTCAAAAGATTTTGGCCGGATGTGTCCCTTTATTCTTTACCAAGTGGGCCTTTCCATTAAACATCTCACAGCATGGCAGCTTGCTTCATCAGGATGATGAATGACGAAAGTGCACCAGCAAGAGAGAGTTTTAACAAGATAAAAGTCGGTATTTCTTTGCACCCTAATTGTGTAAATGCCACTCATCACTTTTAATGATTTCTACTCATTAGAAGCAAATCACTAGATGCAAACCACACTCAGGGAGAGGGTACTATGCAAAGGCCTGAATAGCAAGAGTCACCAGCAGCCATGTCTAAAGCTACTTACTTCATGAGCCCCTGTTAATGACCAAAAAGAGCAGTCTCCTAAAATGATATGACAAATGGAATCCATTTAGGAGAATGTCTGTTTAAAACAATGATTCAAGTTTAGGCATAGCTAATATTTGCCAACTGAAGGCCGGGCGCGGTGGCTCACGCCTGTAATCCTAGCTCTCTGGGAGGCCGAGGTGGGCGGATCGTTCTGAGCTCGGGAGTTCGAGACCAGCCTGAGCAAGAGCGAGACCTCATCTCTACCAAAAATAGAAAGAAATTA
>CAUYSK010015845.1:0-16724 GCA_963575035.1 Avahi laniger | reverse complement strand
AAGTCCGAGCTTCAAGCGTGTCCATCTCCCGGATGGTGCGCATCGCATTCTCTGTGAATACCCGTCCCCTCCTTCTCCCTACCCCCCTGCCCAACATCCAATAAATGTTATTCTTGTATGTGCACTTATGTGTTGATCAGTTAATACCAATTTGTTGGTGAGTGCATGTGGTGCTTGTTTTTCCATTCTTGGGATACTTTAATTAGTAGAATGCATTCCAGCTCTATGCAGGAGAACATAAGAGGTGCTGTATCACCATTGTTTCTTAAAGATGAATAGTACTCCATGGTATACATATACTACATTTTATTAATCCACTCATGTATTGATGGACACTTGGGTTGTTTCCACATCTTTCCAATTGTGAATTGTGCTGCTATAAACATTCGGGTGGAAGTGTCTTTTTAATAGAATGTCTTTTGTTCTTTTGGGTAGATGCCCAGAAATGGGATTGCTGTATCGAATAGTAATTCTCCTTGTATCTCTTTAAGGTATCTCCATATTGCTTTCCACAGAGGTTGCACTAGTTTTCAGTCCCACCAGCAGCGTATGAGTGTTTCTGTCTCTCTGTATCCACGTCAACATTTATTGTTTTGGGACTTTTTGATAAAGGCCAGTCTTGCTGGAGATAAGTGATATCTCATTGTGGTTTTGATTTGCATTTCCCTGATGATTAGAGATGTTGAGTATTTTTTCATACATTTGTTGGCCATTATTCTGTCTTCTTTTGAAAAGTTTCTGTTCATATCCTTTGCCCTCTTTTTGATAGGGTAATTTGATTCTTTCCTGTTGATTCTCCTGAGTTATAAATACATTCTAGTTATCAGCCCTCTATCGGATTTGTAGCATGCGAAAATTTTCTCCCGTTCTGTACGTTGTCTGTTTGCTCTTGTGAAAGTTTCTTTGGCTGTGCAGAAAATTTTTAATTTGATCAGGTCTTATTTATTTACTTTGGTTGTTGCTGTGATTGCCTTTGGGGTCTTCTTCATAAATTCTTTGTCTAGGCCAATGTCTAGAAGAGTATTTCCAAAATTTTCCTCTAAAATTCTAATAGTTTCATTCCTTAGGTTTAAATCTGTTACCCAGAGTGAGTTGATTTTTGTGAGAGGTGAAAGGTGTGGGCCCTGATTCAGCCTTCCACATGTTGCTATCCAGTTTTCCCAGCACCATTTATTGAATAAGGATTCTTTTACCCAGTGTATGTTTTTGTCGCTTTGTCAAAGATTAGATGGCTATATGAGGATGGTTTTATATCTGGGTTCTCAGTTCTGTTACACTGGTCAATGGCTCTATTTTTGTGCCAGTACCAAGCTGTTTTGATTACTATGCCTTATAATAAAGTTTGAAGTCTGATAAATTGATATCTTCCATTTTGTTTTTATTGCCTATAATTGTTTTTGCTATATGGGGTCTTCTCTGGTTCCATATGAAGCGTAAAATTAATTTTTCTACATCTGTGAAGAATGATGTTGGTATTTTAATATGGAATGCATTGAATCTGTAGATCACTTTGGGTCGTATAGACATTTTAACAATGTTGATTCTGCTGACCCATGAGCGTGGTATGGTTTTCCATATTTATGTCTTCTGCTACTTCCTTCCTCAAAGTTTCATAATTCTCCCTGTAGAGTTCTTTTACCTCCTTAGTTAGATATATTCCTAGGTACTTTATTTTGTTTGTTGCTATTGTGAAGGGGATTGAGTCTTTGATTTGGTTCTCGGTATGACTGCTATTGGTGTATATGAAAGCCTCTGATTTGTGTGTATTGATTTTGTATCCTGAGACTTTACTGAATTCATTTATCAATTCCAGGAACCTCTCGGTTGAACATATGGGGTTTTCTAGATATAATATCATGTCATCAGCAAATAGTGAGAGTTTGATCTCTTCTGTTCCCATTCATATGCCTTTAATATCACTCTCTTGCCTGATTTCTGTGGCCAGGACTTCCAGCACTATGTTGAATAGAAGTGGAGATAGTGGGCAATCTTGTCTGGTTCCAGTTCTAAGTGGGAATGTTTTCAATTTTTCCCCATTCCATATGATGTTGGCTGTGGGTTTGTCATAAATGGCTTGTATTATCTTTCGATTTCTGGTGCATCTCTATTAAAATAGTCACATTTACTAATGTATTAAAGTACTTTAAAATAGTCTTCATTCATTAACCTAACACATTAACCTTACTATATCAGAATGGTAATTAGACATGAAATATTTTAAGCCTATTAAGGCATTTGAAAAAATGTCTCATCATATTTTATGGCAACATTGAGAGATTTGTGTGAATTATACCATTGCTACTTTGTTTTATCACTATTTAAAAAATTATGTCCCAGAAATATTGAGTAACAGATTGTTTCAAACTGGAAGTAGGAGTGTTTGGGAGCTTTCTTAAGTGGTGTGTTCCAAAGTCTCATCTTTGGCCCTATTCTTTTCTTCATTTTTATTAATGTCTATGATAAAGTTATTTTGGTTGTAGATGACACAAATCTGCCAGAGCAGGGAGAAAAAATTCACACTTGATGAGTGTAGTTTCAAATAAACTGAATAAGGTGGAAATAATGTCCATCCCCGAAACAAAAAAAAATAAAACAAAACACAGTCCTCTACTTACACACATGCATATACACATATGCATGGATGTGCTCACACTCTACAGAAATTGAGTACAGAAATTGCTTTCTCAATTTAGTTATTCAAGGATATAAGTCATAGTTGAAATAAGTCTTCCATTGTGTCAAAACATATCTAGTCATATAATCTCTGATAGAGGGAGGTAGTTGCTTGTATCACACTGCCTGAATAAGGTAAGATCTTTTGGGGCTCCCTAAAAGCTATTTGTGCTATAATTCTGAACTTTTATGCATAAGACTTTAATTTACATCTTGAAAAATCTTAAATTATCAGTGTACTCCTTTTAAGTAGATGCATAGACATCTTGGACCAAACTCTGCATTAGTAAAGGCACATATTCTTCTAGAGTGAGAAATCACAGTCTACGTACAAATGACAGAAAAATAAGTGTGTTCAACTTTCTAAAAAAAAAAAAAAAGCACCTCTTACATACTCCTGGATGGAGCTGGAATGCATTCTACTAAGTGAGGTATCCCAAGAATGGAAAGACAAGCACCACATGTACTCACCATCAAATTGGTACTAACTGATCAACACATAAGTGCACATATAAGAATAACATCTATTGGTTGTTGGGCAGGGGGGAGGGGGAAGGGGACGAGTATACGCATACACAAAGAGTGCAATGCGCGCCACCCGAAGAATGGACATATTTGAAACTTGGACTTGGGGGGGGAGGGGAGGGCAAGGGCAACATACGTAACCTAAACATCTGTTTTCCCATAATATGCTGAAATTAAAAAAAAAAAATTAAAAAAAAAAAAGTAGTCTAACATAATGTGTAACAAAAGGTCCAGACAAAGAGGAAGGGTAGGAAGACAAGAAATTTAGAGACATGTGGGCTGAAAAATTTTCAAATTTGAGTAAACTTATAAATCCAAAGATCTCAGAAGCTCAACAAAACAAATGTGTGAAAAGCATACCCATACACCAAAAAAAACACAAAAAAACAAAACAAAACATGAAGGCATATCATAATCAAATTGCTGAAAGCTGGTGTCCAAGAAAAGTCTTAAAAGTAGCCAGAGAAAAATAGACACATTATTTACAGAGGAGCAAAAATAAGAATGTCTTCAGACTTCTCCTCAGAAACTGTGTAAGTCAAAAGATAAAGGAATGATATCTCTAAAGGGCTGAAAGGGGTGGGGGCAGACTCTCAACTGGTTATAATTTTATAAGCAGTGAAAAATCTTTAAAAATAAATTTATTGACTTTCACTTTCACTAAAAGACTGAGACTTAATCATAAGACTATAGAACGCTTTCCTTCCCCACATATTACCATCACATTTCTAAAGGCTTATTTACAGCAGTTCTTTTTACCCGATATATCATGCCTAGTTACCAAGAAAAATTTACAAGACATACTAAAAGGCAAAAAAACATAGTTTGAGGAGACAGAACAAGCAAAAGATCCACACTTAGATATGGCAAGGATGTTGGAAATATCAGACCAAGAACTTAAAACAATGATGGTTGTACTTGCTTACCTGGTTAATATGCCAAGGGCTCTAATGGATAAAGTTGGCAGCATGTGAGAACAGATGGACAATGCTAGCAATGATTACTCAGTGAGAGATGAAAATTCCAAGAAAGTATCAAATAGAAAGTCCTACTTAGATCATCCAAAAAAATATATATTTTAGAGTCAACTGTCAACTAGTTAGTAATCTTTGTTGTATCTGCAAAATCTTTTTTGTCATGTAATGTAATATATTTATGGACATGATAGCACATGATTATTCATAGGTTCTGAGGATTATAGTTGAACATCTCTGGGGGTGCTAAAATTCTGACTACCTCAAGCATCTTTTTAACAAGTACCGATAACATCATACTTAAGAGTGAAAGAGTAAATGTTTTTGTTCTAAGATTGGAGTCAACACACTCTCCCCACTTATACTTAACATCAATAAGAAATTCTAGCCAATGTAGTAAGTTGAAAAGGAAATAAAAGGCAGACAGATTGGATAAAGACAAAATAAAGTTGTTTCTATTTGTAAATAACATGATTGTCTATACAGACGGTCTCAAGAAATGTACCAAAAAAAAGTAGAATAAGTTAGTTTAGCAAAATCATAGGTTTCAAGGTCAAGACATAAAAATCAATCATAGTTTCCAATTTTGGCAATCAACAACTGGAAACTGAAATTTGAAAAATACTAACATTTAAAATAGCTCCAAAATATGACATACTTAGATATAAATCTTACAAAATACATATAGGATCTGTACTGAAAAGTACAAAATGCTTTCAAGTCAAAGTATATCTAAATAGACAGAGATACTGTTTTCATGATATGGATGACCCCATGTCATAAAGATACTAATTCTCTCCAAATTGATCTATAGATTTAACACAATTCCTGTCAAATCTATGGCAGCCTTTTTTATACATATGGACAGTAAATTTCCATAAATTTATATGGAAAGTCAAAGGAACTAAAATAGCTAAATGTATTTTTAATAAAAAGAAGAAAGTTGGTATAATCACAGTATCTCATTTGGAGACTTAGTATAAAGCAGCAGTAATCAAAACTGTGTGGTACTGCCAAAGGGATGCATGTAACAGATTAGAGAGTCCAGAGTTAGGTTCATGCTAATGCATTCATTCAATTTTTTTCTTTTATATCTCTTATATTTCTATTTATTTTTCTGTAATTGTTCAAAAAATTTTTTAGCTTATTGTACACAAAATATATTAGTGCAATAGTATAAATATATAAATATAAATGCTCAGAATGACCTTTTTTTGCTACTCAAAAAGCATAATTTTTTTAATTAAACATTTTATTTTGAGGTAATTGAAGATACATATTTAGTTGCAAGGACAGAGAGGTCCTGTATACCCATTATCTGATTTTCCAATGATAAGATCCTCAAAAGCTATAGCACAATATCACAACCAGGATACTGACATTGATAGAGCCAAGATGTCCTCATGATATTTTGGGGAGTTCGAGGAGCTTTCATGTTGCCATTGTATAGCTATACATTCTTTCCTCCCATCCCACCAGCAACTGATATTCTCTTCTCCATTTCTATAGTTTTGTAATTTCAATAATGTTATAAATATGAAATAATATATAGCTTTTTGCGATAGATTAGATTTTTTGCACTCAGCATTTCATAGTATGGATATATCACGATTTTCTTAACCATAAATTGTTCAGACAAAAAACACTGTAAAGCAGGATCACTGCGCACTGCTTACCAATTTGTCTGAGTCTAATGAGACAAAAACACCCCTTTCCACACACAACAGTTTACATGAACTGGATTTATTACATACAGATAGGCTGTAAGAGACAAGGGAATCCTAGAATTCACTAGGAATCAGTCCTCCAAGGCTAAAGAAGGCCCTCTGGGGTGGGTGGAGTCTAATACTCCAGTTGCTGAGGGAACCTGGAAAGCAGCCCACCACCCTGGATTACATGTCTTGGGGATTCACGACCTACTGGGCTACAGCGCTGAAGTACATACTGCTTTTAGGAGAAGACCAGAACAGACCCAAGGCTTTTCTAGCCTGCTCCTCCTTAGCTCATGCTGTTGCATTTCCAGCACATTCTATAGTTATTCATGTGAGCTGCAAGCAACAAACAGAGAACTGCCTCTGTCCATCCAAGGCGACCAGGAGTGCTGTCCAGCAGACATCTGAGTGTTTTTCAGTTTTTGTGCATTACAAACAAAATTGCTATGAAATCCTCATGTACAGGTTTTTATGTGAATATAATTCTTCATTTCTCAGAAAAACATCCAGGAGTGAAACTGCTGGATTATATGGTAGTTGCATGTTTAGTTTTTTAAGATACTGCCAAATTGTTTTCCAGAATGACTCTACTATTTTACATTCCCACAAGCAATGTATGAGTGATACAGTTTCTTCACAATCTTGCTAGCATTTGGTATGTCACTATTTTTCATTTTAGTCATTCTGACTAAAATAAGCATTCTGATAGTTGTGTAAAATATCTCATGTGATTTTAATTTGCATTTCCCATTTGCATTTCTAATGGTATCGAACACCTTTTCATGTGCTTCTTTGCATCTGTATGTCTTCTTCAGTGAAATGTCCCTTTGTCTTTTGCCTGTGTTCTAATTGAATTGTTTGCTTTCTCACTGTTGAGTTTTGAGAGTTTTTTATGTATTCCAGACATCAGTCCTTGGTCAGATATGTGGTTTGCAAATCTTTTCTTCTGTACCTTAAATGGACAGTTGACACTTGAACCACACAGGTTTGAACAATGTGGGTCCACTTATATTAATACGTGAATTCTTTTCAATAAAAATTATACCAAGTGTGCCTTGCTCTCCCACCTCCCCTTCTACATCTTCCACCTGTTTCACTTCTGCCACTCTAAGACAGCAAGACTATGCCCTCCTCTCTCTCCTCCTGTTCAGCCTACTCAACGTGAAGACTATAGGCTACAAGGGAGGATGAAGACTTTTATGGTGATCCACTTCCACTTAATGAATAACAAATATATTTTCACTTCCTTATGATTTTCTTAATAACGTTTTCTTTTCTCTAGCTTACTTTATTTTAAGAATACAGTATATAATGCACATAAAATACAAAATGTGCTAATTGTTTACATTAATGGCAAGGTCAACAGCAGGCTATTAGTAGTTAAGTTTTTGGGCAGTTAAAAGTTAAACACAGATTTTCAACTGCACAGCGGTCAGTGCTTTTAACACTGCGTTGTTCAAAGGTTAATTGTACATAGAAATATAGCTATAAATGTGTGCATAGGCTTATATATAAATATGAATACATTGTTAAGTTACAAGAATAAAGGATATAAAATGATCTATGTGTATTTATAGATGCTGTCCATTTTCCCCCCAGAATCTTAAGGAAAATTATACTGTGAAAATGTTTACTATTTTCAAATCCGTTAATATTCTCTTTATCTGTCACTCCTAGCTTCATTCTCTTTCTTCAGGGGTTATATCAGTTAAAATCCTAAGGATTTTAGGAAGAAGCTGAGGGATCATTCTGTTTTTCAAACGAACATTTTCATCGAAAGAATTCTGATCAATATGTTATATTGGAAGCAATTGGGGGTATGGGACGTGAAATGGAAGGTGGATGAGCATTATTATTTTAACAGCTTTATTGGGGAATCATTTTCATACAACAATATACACCCATTTTAAACATACAGTTTAATGAGTTTTGACAAATGTCCAGACATCTAGATAAGAAACATTTCATCACCCCAAAAATGTCCCATCTCACTCGAAGTTATCTCTGCCCCTACCTCCATCCCCAGGTTCCCGCTGATATACATGCTGCTCCTGTAGTTTTGCTTTTCCTAGGAAATCAAACCAGTGGAATCACACGGTATGTAGTCTTTGTGCTTGGCATTCTTCATCTATGTTGTTCTCTGTATTCATATTTTACCTTTTTATTTCTGAATGATGTTTATTTTTAAAGATTTACATAATCTGTTTTTCTTGTTGGATATTTGAGTGGGTTTCAGTTTGGGGCTCTTATGAATAAAGTTCCAGGGAACATTTATTTATAAGTCTTTGCTAGGGCATAAATTTTTATGTCTTTTGGATGAATTGTCGGGCCATATGGTAAGTATAAATTTCCCAGTCTCTTTTCCAGCCCTGAGTTTTATCCTTTGACACTTCAAGCCAGTAAGGCATTTGCTTTCTGCCTTTTGGAGATGTAAATGGATTGAGCAATGCACTCAGTCAAAGGTGAGCATACTCACGAATCACATCAGGAACTGTTTTTTCTTTCAAAAGTAGATCTCCCTTTAGTTTCTACCTGCTTTTAAATCAGAATTTCTGTGTTTCCCCTTGCTTATGTGTGGTTTAAAGACAGCCAGGATTTCTGAGCAGACTTTAAATTTAGATTTTTAGATGTCAACCCTTCTGTGGCTGTTTTGCTTACAAGATTTTCCTCTCAAATGTCCAGCTAATGTGCTGTCTTGTTCTCTGTCATCTGCCACCTTCAGCTGCTAAGCCTGCGGTTCTCCACCACTTGTTTGAGGAGCGGTTTGTGAAGCACCCAAGGAATGAAAACCTCAAACTCACAGTTCTCACCTGATACAACAGTCATCTTTAAAAGTAAACTATTCTCAAAAAATTTTACATGATTTTTAAAATTTCCAGTACCTTGAAATAATTATGTTTAATAATTTTGTCTAGGTTTTAAAATTGTTGTCTATAGAAAGTATTGCCTGTCGTTACATGAAAGGCCTTATTTATTTTTTAATTTATGGTACTTTTGAAAGAAGCATCTAGAAAAATATGCCCCAAATGGTAAGTAGTAGTCACTTTATAGTGGTAGAATTTTAGATAACTTTTATTTTCTTTTTTATATTTTTCCATATTTCTTGACTTTTATACATGATTATATGTTATCTTTATAATAAGAAAAAAAGGGCATTTCATTTTATTACTTTCATTTTGTGCTAGTTTTCAAAAACAAGAACACTGAAAGTTGGAGGTGAGATGTAATTTTAGAGACTGTTAAAATGCTTTAACAAACAGAAGAGAGTTATTTTGTAATTAATATAGTTTTATGTCTAATGCAAAACCTCCCATTAAGGTGGTACTTGAAGAGATTTGCTGGGCTTTCACTCCTAAGTAGTTTACCATTTCATCTTTATACCTTTAATTTGTATTGCTATAACACACTTTAATAATACAAAATAATGTAGGTTCATGGTTTCTGATCAATTTCAGTCATGATTAATATAATTTAGCCACATTTTTAAAGATTACATTATTATTATTTCCTTTGGGAGCATCTTCTGACATGAGAAAAGATACAAGGAAATGATAATAGCTGTTCCTCATTAGGAATTGACCAATTGCCAGACATTGCTCCAAATGCTTTACACATTTTTAAACTGTCTAATCCTCTTAATACTCCCACCAAGTGGGTTCAAATATGATCCACCTTTTATAAATTAGGAAACTGAGGTTCAAAAAGATTAGATACTGCTCTGTGGTCATTAAGTTCGTAAACAGCAGAGCTGGAATTCCTTGCATTTGAACCCAAGCAGACTGGCTCTACGCCCACCATCTTTACTGCCACTACATTGTCCTGCGGAGAAATGCCAGGATGGGGGATGAGGAATGGCATCTCATGGCACCTTTCTAAAATTAAATGGTAGAAAATATTGCAAAAAGAAGCTAGGCATATCCTTCAGAGATCTAAGAAGGCTAAACTGGGCTAACATTTTTCCCAGGGTGCTTTAGATGTGGTTCAAGTTAAAGGCAAGATGATGTCTGAAAATTTCTTCCAGATCTATAATTCAGTATCTTGGTTCTCAGCTATTTTGACCTAAGGAAAAACTTAGAAATAAATATCTTCTCACACCCTGCCCCCAAGAAACTACCTTTTATTATTCAACCTTGGTACTCAAGTCTCCCAGCATTTTTCTTTCTAAAAAGCCAGGCTACTTCTCAAGATTAGTTTAGTGAAAAGCGCCCTGGAGAAGAATATAGCAGCTTCGCTTTTTCTCCACCAGCCATTCTCTTCTTTCTTAGTGCTCAAACCTGCTGAGCTTTAGCTGTGTACATGGCTGCCCCACCAAACTGCATTTCCCTGCCTCCGTTTCAGTTAATTAGAACAATATAACTAACTTCTGGACAAAGTAATGTGAGCTGAAGTGAAATGTGCAAAATCCCATCTTTCCAGAGGAAGGTGCTTACTTTCCACTTCCTTACCCCCACCCCAACCCATCCCCCCACTTTTCTGCTAGCTGGAAAAATGAATATAAATGGAACAGTTTGCCTTGGATCCAGATATCAAAACCACATATTGAGGATGGCAGGGTCAACCAATCTGTCCTGGATCAGGTTCTTCTGTATAGTTAAATGAGAGAAAATATGTCCTTCTATGTTATTTAAATCATGTATTTTGTTGTCTCTTTATTACAATGTAGCCAATATCCTAATATGAAAATTGATATCTGAAGGTGGAGTAATGCTATAATAAAACCCAAAATATGTGTTACTAGCTTTGCCATCAGGGGATGGGAGGCAAGGGGACATATATTGAAGGCTGGGAAACTGTTGGCTTTTGTTATACTGGGGCAAAATATAATAAAACAGCTACCTCTGATAATTTTAGAGGTAGGCCACATCTTTACTAGAATTGCAGTTCTAGTGTAAGCAGCTAGAATAAAGTCAAAGTGTTGGTGTACTTAGCGAATTCTTTCTATTATTAATAGTTACTAGGAAAAATAGATTTAGTTAATCAATAGCCAGTTTGCAAGCAAAGATGGAAGGAAACAAAGCCTTTCTAATAGAGTAATTTTTGCCTCATTAATCATAGTAGGCATTAATCTTATAATATGAAGCAATGGTATTTTGTTGCAGGAAGTTTTTTAGTTTTTGTTTTTATCATAAAAATCAATGTCAAGGGTCACTAAAGGGCCCACAACAATGCTATTTCAAGTCATGATTTTATCTGGATTGGAAATAAAGAGACCATGTTGGCTTGAGAGAGCAGACCAGTTGGAAATTTATTTTTTGCTTTTCTTTATCACCTGCCAGGTTATGGGTAATTTGATTGTCAAAGAGTAAATTTTCTAAAGGAAAGGGGAACAATCTTAAAATATCCCCTAGCTTATTGTTGATTATAGTCATTTTGTTGTGCTATCAAATCCATAATAATAAAAAATAAAATAAAAAGAAGAAAATCATAGCAAAAAAAGGGGAAGTACCCTTCTGATTTTAAAAAAAGAAAGGTTAATGTCTGTTATATGACAAATTAAATATTAAAACACTAAAATTGTATCCAAAGCAAATGTCTTGTGTTACCAAAAAAAATTTAAATTTTCCATGAGCTCAGGAATTTGTAACTTTAGAAGTTTAGAAAAGCCAAATATATCTGAACCCCAAACAGCAGAAGAGAGAATGGTTACTGCAAGCCTTTCTAGAGATTGCCATATTAAATCTTGATCAGAAAACTGGAGCAACCCAGCATCCAAGGTCAGTTTAATGATACTGTCCTCCTTGATGGTTTCAAGGTAGCTGCCATTTAATTGAGGTGGGCAGGGGAATATTCTGGGCCTAAAAACTAGTTTATAAACAAAAGTCTGAAGTCACAGAAGCTATATCTAAAGAAGATCCTTTCACTTTGGTTACTTCACATAAAGCTGACAGGAAGCAAAATGATGGGGGAAAAAAAGCATTGTTCACCACAATCTGTCCTGCAAAGGCCTGTAGCTGCTGAACCTCTAAAATAACCTGTTTTCCAAAGTCTATGCCAGCAGGATAAGGCTGCAAAGACATTATCTTTAGCCCCATTTTCATTTGTGACCACAGAGAAAAACATACAAGAAGGCAAATGTGAGACTACAGAGGACACTGGACAAAGAAGTTATTTCTAGAACCATGGTAAACAGTTGGACTAACCAAAGAACTTTCACAATATAAAGTGTTCAGAATTTATAATCAGCAAGATTTGATGACTTGTGTGTTTCTCTTTCTTCCCTCTTTTGAATTTTTTTTTTTTTTTTTTTGGTTCCTACTACACCATTATATGTTAGTGGGTACATGGAGATGTGTGTCTTTTAGTCTATAAGTCACAAGACCACAGGTAGCCACTTCCTATAATGGAGAGTACTGTGCTTCACCCTGATACAAAGATTTTTTGTTTGCTGTAACTCTAGATTCTCTCCCTTGGGGAAGGAATGAGAATTCTGTATATATACAACAAAGGAATGTAATGATATGTGGATGGTCAGAGGGAGGTAACATGGAAGTGATAGCTAATTGTCATCAACATCGATTTTAACCTCCTTCTTTACTAATAGAATTTTTACTGGTGGAATATTAATGATCAGGTAGAGCTACATTTCCCAACCATCCTTGAATATAGGTGAAAGCGTGTGATTAAGATCTGGCTAATGGAAAATGAGTAAATGTGATATATGCAACTCTGGTCACAGCTCTTAAACGGAGGTTGTTTGTTATTTCCTTCTGCTCTGTCTGCTGTGTGGAGAATGAAGTCAAGTGGATTTTGAACAAGTAAAGTTTTGTCACAAGTAAAGCTGTCTTGCAGTAGCTTAGCTCATACCCTAAACATTAGTAACTTCTGCCCACAACTGGCCACATGGCTTGTGGGCAAACAGTCAACTTTACTGAGGCTGTGTTTATTCATTTCCTAAAACGAATCTCTTCCCTTTCCACATTCCTGATTTTGCGTGTGATTCCTATAGACAAATATATTCTAAGATCTCTGAAAACACTTTACCGTATACAAATTTAACTTATTTTTTTAATGAATTATAGCCCAAACACTAAAAATGATGTAGAAACACAAATTAGGACAACAGATACTCCTCATATTAAACTATTATTTTCCTGAGAAGCAATCATACAATTTTGGTGTCATTTCATATGAATTATTCAGTTAAGAAAAACTATTCTATACCAAGATGCTCATAAAAATGTCACCCATTTATTTTTAACAGGAAAAAATATAAAAGCTCTATAACAGAAGAATAATTAAGCCAACAATGATACGCCATCTTGATAAAATATTATACAAACAGGTACCGCTGTATATATTCCTTTTGCGTTCTCAATCCACCTTGATCTGTGTCACAGGAGGCTGATCTGCTTGGACTTTAGCAGCAGGTAGTTTTACCCTCTGGTCATAGCATGAGAAATACTGGTGGGAGATCAGAAGGAAGGAGGAGAGTGAGGCATGTGTATTTTATTCTCAAATTCCCTCTTTGCAGGGTCACTGAAAATGGTTCTGCAGCCCAAAGTGAGGATTTCTGTCACCCAGATCTCTGCACAAAACACTCTCTGTCTCTGGATTGAGTAACCGTTGCCTCTTTGGTCCTTGGGTTGGTAGCAGCACCCTGTTACTAGCCTTGGGATCCTGTATCACCTCTTTGGTTTCCCTATACCCAGCCCACATCTTTATCAATTGTCCCCTTATTAAACTTTTCTCAAATTATCTAATTTGACTGTGCCATCTGTTTTCTCCTGGGACCCTGGCTGGTATACAAGTAGAGAATAAAATTTTATAACTATGATCATTATACTATAAAATATAATATATAAAGTTAAAGATCAAATGAAAGATAGAAACCAATGGAATACCATGTGATGGTGATTAGCTTAAACGTGAACATATTTTCTTACTAAATTACATCTACTGAAAGGCTATTTTATTAGTTAAAAAATTGTAAAATTGTTGCTAGGATTTTTTTTTAGCTGGATTTTCTTAGCTTTGCTTTATTAACTAAACAAGAATGAATCATTAACATATTGAATTTATTGAATTTATGTAAATCACCCTAATCATCTGCTTTCTCTTTTTCTGCTCCTAGGCCACAGAGAATTGCTAGAGAAAGTTTCGGAACCAGGCTTACTTGATTGTAATCAGAGTCCTTCATCTGAAGCAAAGGAAGAACTGAACTGGCCTACAACAAAGATTTTTATCACAAACATCACTGAGTACCAGATTCTTCAATTTGCCTTGCAGATGCAAAATATTTCACTTTGCCAGAAACTCAAGTATTGCTTAAATCTTGCTGCTTATGACTACCCCACAATCCCCACTGTCTGGTAAAGCGAAATGGCTCTGCAAGGTGGACTTTGAGTGCCTGCCCATCCTCCTGTGGCCCCCTTCTGAACCAAAATCTCACCAAGGCTCATATGACAGGTGGAGCCTTGTTATTCATTTGCATTTTAGCCACAGGGAAAACTGGGAAATTTAATTCCAATTTTTTTTTTTTTTTTGGTAAAATAGGACATGGGTATTTCTCCAAATATAAAGTATATTATTAATACTTTGCTGGGGGCTGCCACAAAGTACCACAGAACGAGTGGCTTAAACAATAGAAATTTATCACAATTCCAAAGACTGAAAGTTTAAGATAAGGGTATTATCAAAGTTAGATTCTCTTGAGGGCACTCTCCTACACTTGTGAATGGAAACAGCCATGATGTCCATAATTTACTCTCAAATGTTTCAGAGACAGAGAAAATAAATCAGGTAAAATGTATATTATTCTTGTAACTTTTCTGAAGATTTTTTCAAAACAAAATGATTTATATATATATTTTAAATTGACAGATAACATTGTATGTTATCATGTATGACATATTTTAAAAAAAATACATACACTCACATTATATAATGGTTAAATCTAGTCAATTAACAAATGTATCACCTCATATATTGTCATTAACTATAGTCATCTTGCTGTACAATAGATCTCCTGAAATTCATTTCATTTACCTAACTGTAATTACATATTCTGTGACCAATATCTCCCCATTCCTTCCCCAAACAACCAGCCTCTGATAACCACCATTATATTCTCTATTCCTACAAAATCAACTTTCTTAAATTCCGCAGATGAGGTGATCATGTGGTATTTGCCTTTCTGTATTTGGCTTATTTCACTTAACATAATGTTCTGCAGATTTATCCATGTTGTCTCAAATTTTTATTCTTTTTTATGGCTGAATAGTATTTCATTGTGTATATAAACCATATTTTATCTGTTCATCCATTGATGGACAGGACAACTGAAAATAAGTGACTGAGGAAAAGATCTCAATCAATGGAGGTTTAGTAAGCCAAAGTTGAGGACGTGTCTGGGAGAAACACAAACCACAAACAAATCTGTAGTTGTTTTTCCAAAATGGGATTTTGGAACTCAGGTTTTAAAGGGAAAAGGGCATATAGGAAAAAACAAAGAGGAAGGAGGTAAATAGTGAGACAAAATGGTTACATTCGCATGAGAGCCAGGAAATTTGTATTTTATATAAGATAAAGCGAATGTTAGAAGAGAAAAAGGGAGGGAAGGAAGCTTCAATTATGCAGATGTCCTTGGGTAGGTGGAAGAATGTTTAATTTTGTCTTGCCTCTGTTGTGCTTGGGAAGATAAACTTTTAATCAACATATTAGAGTGGAATCAAACAGACTTTAGTTTTAGGAGGTAGACTCAGTCTGCAGACTTAAAGTTACAATTTGCATGTCCTTGCTTATGGGAGGCCAAGAAGGAATTTCCTTATGATCTATGGCGGCAGCCCTTCACAGGGGCCTGTGACCTTTACCTTCCGTGGGGATCTGGCTGATCTATAATGTTAGTAATAGATATTCATTTGGAAGGGGGTGTTGCAAAATTCAGCCTCCAGGTTTGATTTTTCTTTTTGCCTAAGGAGTTGAGGTGGGGCTTCTAAGATTTTTATTTTGCCTCACAGACTCTTAGGTTGATTCCACGTCTTGGCTATTGTGAATAGTGTTTGAATAAGCACGAAAGTGCAGATATCTCTTTGAAACAGTGATTTCATTTCCTCCAGTTATAAAGTTAACCCTTGAAAAACACGGGTTTGAACTGCACGGGTCCTCTTACATGAGAATTTTTTTCAATGAAATGTGGGCTGCAAATACAGCATTTGTGGAATGTAAAATCTGCATATATGGAGGGCTGCTTTCATATGCATGGGTTCCACAGGGCCAACTGTGGGACTTGAGTATGCACAGATTTCAGTATAAGCAGGCTTCCTGGAAGCAATTCCCCGCACACACCAAGGGATGGCTATACTCAGCAGTGGGATTCCTAATCCTACGGTAGTTCTATTTTTAATATTTTGAGGAACCTCCATGAAGTTTTTTTCACCATAGCTGTACTATAATAATTTATATTCCTACCAATAGTGTGTAAGGGTTCCCTTTTCTCCACACCTTTGCCAATACTTGTTATCTCTTAACTTTCTGATAAAACCCATTCTGACTAAGAAGAGGTGATATAGCTCAATGTGGTCTTGATTTCCCTAATGTTTAGTGATGTTGAGAATTTTTTCATATACCTGGTGGCCCTTTGTATGTATCCTTTTCAGAAATGTCTATTTGGGTCTTTTGCCCATTTTTTAACTGTTGATTTTGTTTTATTTTATTTTTGCTTTTGGATTGTTTGAGTTCCTTATATATTTTGGATATTAACCCCTTGTCAGATGTGTAGTTTGCAAATATCTCCCATTCTGCAGATTATCTCTTCACTCTGTTGATTGTTTCCTTTGCTAGTAGAATATAGAGGTGAAAAAAAATATAGGAGGGTGAGTTACTTATGTGTCATTTACTTCAA